>BEHA01003367.1:0-40098 GCA_002897215.1 Eschscholzia californica subsp. californica
TTGACCTTGATTTTCCTGATATGAATCATTGATTACCATTAAATCTTGTGTCTTGGGTTTTCCAGATGTTGGACTAGGTTCATGTTATCGCTTTCCACTATAACTTCTTTATATTGATTTTCTTCTGCCGATAAGAGACCTTGAAATATTGCAATAGCCTCACTTTCTTCGGTGTTTATAGTTTGATCCGTGTTAACTTTAACTTTCACAAATTTAGATTGAAAATCATGCACTGTTAGATTGGTTCCAATGCGATGCATCAATATTAATTTTGATAAAAGGTGATATAAGGGGTTGCCATTTTGCCAGGGAGGTTGTTAAACTTTTTTTTGGGGTTTCTTTAATCTTTGGAAAGGCCATAATGATTATTACAATAGATTGCGTAGTATTTATCGTATGCTGAAAGCAGTGATCACATCTGACTTTTCATATGTGCCAAAGTATGGTAGCAAAATGTATGTGATTTGCGGTGTAATTGGTTTGAGGAGGATCTTGCCAAGATAGAATCCATCCTGATACCGGTTGAATATTAGTAGATAGAATATTAAAGTGAAACCATGTACTTTTCGCTAAGGGACAATGTAATAATGCATGCTCAATACATTCGATTTCCATACAATTCGGGCAGGTATAAATGTTTCCTATAAACTTACCTACGTGATCACGTACCGGGAGTGCTTTCGTGCATATTTTCCAAATACACAGCTGAATGCCTGGAATTGTTGGGATGGACCAAATGAAGTTCAAATTGATAGTTGGTGGGGGTTGCGGATTATGGGTCATGCTGAGGTGTTGGTACATGAACCGAGAAATAACCTGATTGAGAAAGAGTCCACTTCATTTGGTCGGAGCCTTCACTTTGGAGGGAAATCGCTTTAATGAGGTTGCATGTGTGGTCATCAAAGTTTGCACTTAGAATGGAGTCATTCCATTGATTGTTAGTGATAAGCTGAGAAACTTTGACGTGTGTCGAGTGGTGAATGTTATGAACTGGACTATTAATACTAGGGATCCAATGATCCTTCCAGATATTGATGTTTTGCTGTATGTACTTCCTAAGTAATCAGATTCTCAATAAGGTCATAATGCTTTTTGATAACTTTCCAATTTCAAGAGTGGTGAGATTTTGTTGGATCCGGGGTATCAGAATGCTGAAAATATTTAGCTTTGAGGAATTGGACCAAGGTAGCAGATGGATCCCACTTGAGTCTCCATGCTAGCTTGTTGAGGAGAGTTGTGTTGTCAAGATATGGGTGATGAATACCTAGCCCTCCTAACTTTTTGGGAAGACATACATATGACCATGCTTTGGTGCATGTACCTTTGGAGTTTTTTTTACCAGAATGACTTTTGTAAAGTCGCAATGTTTTTGCTTATACCTTAGGAATGGGAAAGCATTGCATCTAATAGCGGGGAACGGTCGAGGCTACAACAGAGATCACTACTGTACGACCAGCTTGGGACAGGATTGAGTGGTTCCATTTGGAAAGTTTAAACTTAATTTGATCCAGAATATTATTAAACACCTTAGTTTTCTGCACGCTGATAAAAAGTTGAGCCCCTAAGTATTTCTCGGAAGTGGACTCATATTTGACTTTGAGGGTTCTCAGATAATCCGTTTAAACTTAGGATGAGAAGTTTTAGAGTAGAAAATATTAGATTTGGCGTAGTTGATAGTTTGACCAGAAGCGGAGCAGAAGAGATTTAAAATTGTTTTAAGATTATGGATGTTTTCCAGTGAGTTGTTACAAAAATGATGCAGTCATCAGCGAAAAGGAGATGAGAGATGGTGAGATTGGGATTGATGGTGGGAAGCCGATGAATTTTCCTTTTCAGGGTTAGTGGCGAGAAGTCTACTAAGTCCTTCCATAGCAATAGTGAATAAGAAAGGCGATAGGGGGTCACCTTGCTTAATGCCTCTCGTGGGGTAAAACTTAGGACCTGGACGACCGTTGATGAGGACAGCCATGAAAAAAGTAAAAATGCAGTTAATTATCATGTTAATCCAATGTTCCGAGAAGCCTAGTTTCCTCATGATGTCAACTAGGAAGGGCCATTCGATTTTGTCATATGCTTTAGACATATCAAGTTTAAGGCTAGAGTAACCTTTCAATCCTTTCATCTTCTTGAAGGAGTGAATAATTTCCTGCCCGATTATGATGTTGTCAGAAATTCGTCTACCTGAAATGAAGGCCACTTGGAAGGGGAAAATGATTGAGTGTAGATGGATTTTTAGTCTCTCTGCAAGAATTTTTGTTATTATTTTGTAGGTCGTATTAAGGAGACTGATTGGACGCTAGTCAGTAGGGGTCTGAGGAATAGTTGTTTTCGGGATTAGGCAGATGTGAGTGTGATTAATGTCGGGGGGAAGGATAGCCGTGTGGAAGAAGTTTTGGACTAGGTTGTAGATGTCTTGGTTGACCGTCGTCCAGTTGGATTGAAAGAAAAAAAAGGGGGTAACCATCTGGCCTTGGAACCGCGTCCTTTTTCAGCCAATGAATAGCGAGGTCAAGCTCTATTTTGTCAAGGATGGCTGTAAGATCAGAATTCTGAGAGAGAGTGATTGTAGGGTTGAAGAGATTGGAGATGGTAGGGGAGGTACTACTATTGGTTGTAGTATTGATGTTTTGAATGTGGGAGGTGAAAATGTTGAAAATCTCTTTACTATCTTCATGCCACTCTCCATTGCTGTCCTTGATGGCGAGGATGCGATTGTTGCGGTTACGATGAATCGCTTGAGAGTGAAAGTAATTAGTATTCTTATCTCCCAAGAAGATGAAGTTATTGCGTGACTTTTCTTTCCACAAGCTCTCCTGTTATCTGTGCAGTTCTTCAAGTCACGCATTAATACTAAAGTGGTCATTACTATTGAAAGTGCAACCTAACTTTCACTATACAGTTTTACCCTATTAAGTTTTTTTTCTTTTGAAAGTGAAGCCTAACTTTAACAACGTAAAGTACTATTACAATACATCTTAGAAATAACAATCGAAACCGACTTCCGTATCTTGTCTTCATGATGAATTCTTGTTCATTTTGCTAATCTATCTGCTTGAACGTTGCTTGCCTTTTTGATATGAGAGAACTGAATGTCGCTGAAATGCTCACTTAGTTGTTTTATATTCTTGGTTGTCGATATAGGTTGCCATTGAATGACATTTTTGGGATCCTTCATATGATTGAAGATATTCTGGTTGTCGCTCTTTATGTTAATGAATTATATGTTTTGTTGCCGGCCATCTGATGCACCGTAATGTTTCTCTGGCTTCACTTTCTTCGTTGGTTCTTGCCCTGAGGTAAACTGTTCTCGCTGAAATGAAGTAAACATGGTAATCATTATGGATAATAAACTTATTCTTATTTTCTCATTACTGTAAGTGATTAAGGCGTTTGTATCAATTTGAGATACAAACTAGAAGAAGTGACAATTTACTTTGGTTGTCTTTGGTACAGGCTCAGAGAACTTTGTTTATTAATGGCAGAAATGCAAGTATTTGTTCTATAACCTAATCAGTTGATGTTATTGTACATTGGGAACATTTGTCATCTCAAGATTTCCAAATGAATCATAAAATGGTAGTCAATTTAGTCACTATATTACTGTTATTATCGTAAATAGGTTCTTTCCATGACGTTATCCATTACGATAGTGATACTATATTTGTCGAGATGATGTTGAAGTAAAACCATATCTTTTTAGCTAATGTGCAGTGCAAAGAGCATGTTTAATGGTTTCATTAAAGTTACATATGGACGTTCTAGCTGATTATAAATGTATTTATCAATTCTTTGACGAAGTCAGAGTGCCTGTACAACACTTACATATGAATATTGATCAATATTTTGGGAATAGTATTGATTTTCCATATAAAATTTCATTCTACCTCTTGCGGATAGTTAGAGAGTGAAACATTGGTTAAGTGGTGATACATCGAGCAAATGGAGAAGCTATTGATATACCCTCTGAGGGTATATCAATAGCTTTGATGAAGTTACTTATATTTTGGTTAAAGGCCTCATTGAGAATTAACTCGTTCCAGTTGTAATTGTGAATCAACTTAAAAACCCAAGTAAGAGTGGAGCTTTGCTGGTTATCAAGAGGGGGAGGGATATTAGGAATCCAAATTGTCTGGCCATATATTGATATGGTTGCCATTGAGGACTTCCCATATAGTCACTTTTGCTGCGATATCCATTACCGTATTAAAACTTCTACAAATATAAGAAGATGAAAAAGGTATGAAATTTAATTTGTAGTGATGATAGTTGGGGATGGAAATAACATTATCATATCGTCTGATAGTCGGACAAAGATAACAAAAGATAGGGAAAAAGTGACAAAAGTTGGCCTTATAAAGGTCAGGACAAGAGCATGGCCTTATAAAGGTCCGGACCAGAGCATGGCCGACCTACAGGGTGGCCTAGCCAGGCAAACTTTTCTCAGAGAGGGACTCTGCTTTTTTTCTTTTATGTGGCCCTTACTGAATCTTATTTTGAATAGGAATCTGACTTTGGGAGTCTCTATATAAGAACCTCATTAGAATAAAAATAACTGTGGGATTTTCTCAAGATGATTTCTCTCTCTGGCTACATCAAGCAGATAGATAAAAATTCTCAAGTGTCTATCTAGTCTAAAGAAGAAGGAGGTCTTCGTCTTCGCTGTTGAAGAAGGTTCTAAAGAAGAAGGAGCTCTTCGTCTTAAGTAGAGGAGTTGCACAAGTAGAGCTCTCGATCTTTTGAAAAATCAATCAATCTAGTCAAAGACAAGGGATTTAAGGTAAGTCTATGACATTACTAGTTCATCTTTAGTTTATGTATGAGATCATCAAAACCTGATATTAGACGTATAGACGCCTGAGATTCTGCTTAGAACATTAGGAAACTCCATAACCCAACAAGTGCCTCATCTACCAACAATCATTGCTACAAATAAACGGAAGCCTCCTACTCCAAGATTTACAAAGATTAATTTTGTTCTCTCTTACCAGACAATACCACAAACATTAAGAATCAGACTAATTGCAAAGAATTCTATGGGTAATTCCATTGCAGGAAGAGTTACTCTCACAATTTGCCAATCATTAGATGACAGAGACGCCTGATGACTCTTCATGTATTACAATGGGCCATGGCTAGCAATTACAAGAAGGTGAATAGTGGAGGCGAATCAAAGAAGGTAATATATAGAATAAATAGGAAGTTTTGAAACCTCAAATGGATAACATATCACATTTTAGGAAGCATAAGATCTGTTCCATCTTCTTTTGAGTATATCTCTATGTTTATGTAGATAGACTAGGGAACAAAGTAGCAGATGACTTGCTAAAAAAGCTACTTTGTTTGATGATGAACTTCTTAAGCAGGATGTTGTTCCTGATTTCTTAAGGCACACTTTTGTAATAGATATTGGTTACATGAATGAATGAGATTCATACACAGTCTAAGGCATGAGCTAAATTTGGAATAAACCTCGACAAGTAAAACTGAGTGGGTAAAAAGAGTTTTACGGAAGAGGCTCAAATTTACAACTCTCGTTATAAAAAATAATAGAGTTATTTCACAAGTCGTCTAAATTTGGTTTAGTGTTTAAACGACAGTCCATTGATGATAAAACATTCCGAATAGGTTTGTCAGATACGTGATCTGATGAATGAAACCCTATTAAGTGAACTTGGAATATTTATTATCAAATCCCTAGTCTAGGTCATTGCATGGACAACAATGACTCACGAAGACTAGCACGGGAGTCGATGGGATAACGCAGTTTCATGGGCTATAGGAATAGTGTATTCGATTTGACTACGTGGGTGTGTAAAAGGTTTATACACTGGATAACCCTCTAATGAGAAGTACATCACTCTTGATGAACGTCAAATACTTCTCAAAAGACAAGATTGGAGAGATTCCTCAAAACATGAGTGCTCTACTCATCTTATGTAAGGAATGCCCGACTTTGGTTCCGTTAAACGCCGCGCCGTAAAAGGAGGTTATAAAGGCGGATACTAGGAAGGACAGGATAGACATGAAGTTAAGTGGGAGCGCAAGAATGGATTGTGTCATCCTAATCACATTAGGTACAAAGTGTCTCAAGGCCACTTGATGAGTAGCAACTGAAAATGCGTGGCCACGCTCAAACGGATTAGGAGTTAATCGTTTGTCTTTTTTAGTTGTACTAGGATATCAAGAAAGTCTGAATGTCATGACGTATCAGATGAGATACTAATTGACACGGGAATCGAGCATTGCACTTGTTCTAAGTCCAAGTGGGAGTCTGAAGGAGTTGAAGGAGATGTCCTTCGACCAAGGTGACAATGTGAACAATTTTTCGGATAGGACAATTGATGTAGAAGATCATCAAGTCCGATTGATTTAGAGATCGTAGAGTTGTACCTAGAGACCAACTACGATCGTTGAATTACGAAGTAATTTGCGGCTAACTTCGATCGGATCCTACAACGGGTTACACATAAGATTGACAAATTGATCTAGGATATGACTAGTGGGAGTGAGATATAATCATGGGAATGTCCCATAAACATATCTCATAGGCCTAAAAAGGAATTAGGCAAAGATAGTACAAAAAGGCCAAAAACAGGGTTTTGGGGCCTAGACCGGTTCGGGTACTTCTAGGACTCAGAATGGGCTGAATTTTGGAGGGTTAGTTTCTGATATAATAAACATTATATCTGCCAATTTTCGTGGTTTTTGGACGCTTCCTCCTTAGGGAATTGAGAAAATATCAATAGTTGCTATTTACAACTATTTCCCTAAATCTTATTCTAAAGGGTATTCTAGGAAACCTAAAAAGAGGTGGATTCTTATTAGGGTTCTATATAAACACTCTTAGGGCAGAGAATAAGGTGTGGAATTTCTCTCTAAGCTTTCTTACTCTACCACATCAAGTAGAGAGGAGAAAGTGAGCTAATTTCCATTAACTATCTATCTAGTCAAGAAGAAAGGAGTTCTTCTTCCAACCAGCATTGGTGTGCTAGCTAAACAACGTGGGAGATCAAGTTGATTGCTCGTGTCCCAAGTAGAGGAGCTACGTTTGAAGCTCTTGGTCTTCTCAAAAGCGATTGGAAAGGTTCGAGGAAAAAACTAGCGAATAAGGTAATCGATTATCTAGTTTTGCTTAGTATTATTATAGGCTTATGCATGTGATCCTGGGAATACTAGTGTAGACATTAGATGTCTTATTTCCGCTATAAACACTAGTAGAAGGGTGTAAATCCCAACAACGAGGCACGTCTATCTTGCACCAAACAAGCTAGAATCTGCATGTTATGTTTCTAAAGAAGATGAAAATCAGTTCGGGTTTCACAATACTAGTTCTCCATTAAAGAAAGTGAAAAAAGATCAGGTTGTATCTAAAGGAGTTTATACCACCATTACCCATGCTGGGTTCGAGCAATTGAATATGGAGTTCTTTCGGAAGTATAGGGAGCCCGTTCAGAAGTCTATGAGAGATGCTAAGATGAATAAGATTAGCGTCCCTGGTGTGGTTCTTGTTGGTGGATCTAGAAGAATCCCTACAGTACAGCAATTATTGCAATACTTCTTCAATGGAAAATATCTCTGTTAGAGTATTACTCCTAACGAAGCTGTTGCAATTCAAGTTCCTATCTTGCATGAGAAGATATTTAAAGAAGTTTTTGATACATTGATGACTTGGTTGCAGAAACTCCAGGTTGAATTTCCCATCGACAAGAATGTAGTGTTTATGACTTTTTTCATCAAACTACAAGACGACGGGAGATGTCGCAATCTACTAGACGTTGTTTATTCACTACAGTTTAGTTTGCGAGAGTCATGGCACCATGAGTTCCGTACTGAAGTTGATGATAACTTACACATATCTGTGCTTCACATTCAATGCAAAATTCGTTCGAAGTGGGAATTATGGATCACCATGACGGAATTCATCGCATGTAGGTGCATCAAATTGTTTTCTTCATCGAAACGGTTCGGGATAAACCTTGTTAGAGAAGGGGAGGCTGATGCAGGCACACCCGGGTCAGACCCGCCGTCTGTGGGCCTTACGGCCCTCTTGACATCTTAGGCCAGTCAACCATAGTATTAGGGTTATTAGTAAGAGTCTAAGTTTAGTCAGATTCCTATTGAGTCTAGGTTTAGGAAGTTGATACGTTTAAGTATTTTGATATTTTGGGAATTCTAGTTTGAGTCTATCTAGAAGAGTCTTAATTCCTATAAAAGGAGGTCCAGTCTGTCTTTATTATTTACATCTTGAAGAGACAAATCAATCGAAGTTTAAGTATTTACAGTTATTTTGATCGTTCTTCGTATTAGTTTATTTTATTCTTAATTTCCGCTGCATCTGAAGGGTTTTCACATAGTGTATCTCATACACCTAATCGTCTAGTGTTGTTAGCGGAATCTCAAACATCTCTATGTTTAACACTAGTTTCCAGGATCTATACATGAACATATCAATGAACTAGATTGGAAAGAAGATTACCTCTTAATCGCTTTCCCACGAACTAAATCCCGACCAGTATTCGTAAGATAAGAGCTCCAAGTGTAGCTCCTCTACTTGAGACACCGAGTATATGACTTGAACTCCCTTCTTTCAGTCAGCTGGGACCTTCTTGAAGGTTGAGATGAAGAACTCCTTCTTCTTGACTAGATACTTGAGAAAACTCCTTTTCTCTCTCTCTCTCTGAGATGTATATTCTGAAACTCTTTCAGTTAACTCTCAGACCCTTTGAGAAATCTTATCTCTTAAGGCTTTCTTCAGGCTCTCTATTTAGGTTGTCTAATTAGGTATGTATAGAAATCCCTAGAAGAGGTATTAGACTCAATCTAGGATTCCTAAAACCTAATTACAAGGCAACTTCCAAAATACCCTCTTTAGGGTTACTTTGAGTGGCCTGCCAACATAGCCCCTTATGGGCTTCCTTGGCCGGCCCACTTAGGGCCTAACCGGCCATGTAATGGCCGGCCCCTTGCCTAGGTCGGCCATCACATGGCCGGCCCACCTAAAGCCTTTCTGGGCCTCGCTTTCGGGCCCGGACATGTTTGTATCTCTTCGGACTTCTCCGAACTTATATGGACTTACCAATAATGGATCCAATACACTTATTTGCCATCCTTCTTCTAGTCAATTCTCTCCGTTCAAGTCATTACTCTTATGTGTAACCCTTGTAGGATCCGGTCTATGTTAGCCGCGGATTACCGAAGTTATCCGACGATCATAGTTGGCTTCTAGCTAAGCATTACGATCCCTAATTGGACCGGACTAATGATCTTCCAAGCAAGGTCATTAAGATCCTATTCGCCAAATTGTACGCATTGCAACCTTGGTCGAAGGACACTCCTTCAGACCGAGGCAATATATCCTTCAACATCTACATCAGCATGTCTATTCGTAATGTCAAAGTTATATATTGTAAAAAGAAAAAACTTTATTTAAAAAATGCAATTCATTTTATTAATCTAGGGAAGGAAATGCATTACATGATCTCCATCCACCTTATTCTCACAATGGTATATGAAAAGCATTCCAGAAACTAATCAATCATGAATTCGAATATTTAACCTTCTAAGCCAAATTGAATGAAGAGTCATATGAAACACATCAAATCTCTTAGGAGTACCATGTACAAGAAAATGTCTTTGAACTATCTTCACCTTCTTCTGCATTTCTATATACTTATCTTCGGGTATAGCCATGAGAATTTTCTTCAAATTTGGGATATCCTTCGTCGAAAGTTGAACTGAAAATGCGTCCCAATTAAGAACGTCATTATATGGTGGAACAAAATTATCTGAAATTAGAACTGGAACACATTCTATGTAAATAGCTTCTGAAACTCTAGGACTAGCAACTTCATACCCACTTGGACAAAGACAATATCTACTCTTGTTCATCATGTCATAGTATGATAATTCTTTAGGGAGCTTGTTATAAACTCGTATATCTTCATCTCTGTTTAGCCAATGCTCAAATAGTACTGAACGAATATCGCCATGGTAACCCCCAACAAAAAATGCAAGTATAGTACGGTCCTCAGGTGGTAGACCTCCGACAATGCCGTTAATATCACCTGAATCGAGTTTAACTTCAGCCATGGCTACATCCCTCCAAGGATCGAATCCCTCTGAACTATTTGCATTACATAAAGCCCTAATAGAATTGTTGTATAAATTGGGAATATGAAATGATACAAGCGGCCCCTGTGAAATATAAAAAATTTCAATACTTCATTACATATTCTTTTTTATATTGTTTTGTTTTATGCAGCCTAAACCAAGAGTAGTAATAGTGAATGAATGAATTATTAGTAAAACTGCTACACCCCGTGTACAGTCCTTACGCTTATAATGCAAATATTGTACAAAAAATGAATCATTACTTACCCAATCATGACAAGCGATCATGGCATGGTCAGCCCCAAGGCTTCTGTTCCAGTAAGGATATTTTTGTGCAACGAGAGTAACATAGTCTAAAGCAGTTTGTTTAATAGCTAAGGCATCACCTTGATATAAGTATTGAACCATATTTGTTACGCTGAATGGAAGGAAATAAACGTGAGCTTCATCCGGATCCTGAGTTCTAAACTTAGTTTCTCCTTCCATTTGATGAATAAACATCCCTTCAGTTGCGTATACACTTTTATAAGGACCAGAGTGAAACAACGGCGGATCCCCTTCTTTGTAGACGAAGATCTTGAATATTCTCTCCATTTCTAAGTAACTCCTAAAAAAATTCACATATTACTTCTTCAACCCAATCATGAAAATGAAATTCATGATTTAAATGTGTAAAATATTAGGAGTATGAATAAGCTAGATTGGACGTTTGTCCCAGTCAGTCATTCTTTCCCAATGGAAGATGCCTACTAGCGAAAGCAGGACTAGTTTATTTTGAGAATATAAATCTATTTTAAACTGAATGTTGTTGTTGCAGGTGTGTTAAGAAATATAAGTATCGTTGATATAGTTACAGGTTATTTTGAGAAATTAAAATACTATTAGTTACGAAAAATTTACTCTAAGCCTGCATAAGATGCTCGAAAATGACTGTGAGAATTTATAGAGTTTCTTACTGCAACAACAATGGCTACAAACAATCTTGTAGCTCCTTTAGATTCAAGATTTTTGTCTCCCTCGAATAAAAAGGATTCTCTGTCGATTCTTTACATAAATTCTGCAGGAACAATCTAGGCTAATTGCGATCCCTGACGATATATTTCTGGAACAATACAATATCATCTTAAATGTCATTCCTCCTCTAGTGAATCCTACACAAGTATTTACCCACTATTGACTGACTGGCCAAACTGGGTTCCTTCAACTCGGACAGATGTGGAATGCATAAAAGAGATGAAGAGTCCACATGCACTTGCTTTTGCATTTTTGCCTCTGAAATCTAGAAAGCATTACTATTTAAGAATGGAATGATTAGAGGCAATAGGGAAGCTAATCAAGAAATGAAAACAAAGAAAAAATAGATAAGAACAGATTTTGCAAGGTATGCATTCCAACCGCAATCATCTGTAATATATGGCTTGGAAGAAACAAGAAGATGATGGGTGATTTGTATGACAAAAAACATAATTGGAGGAAACATCTATTCAGGCTAAAGCTTCCATTATCTACTGGAATAACAAGAAGCCAAGGAGAACAACATGGTTTTGTCAGATCTAATTACTAAAAGGGGTGGCAAAATTCGGCTTTATGCCATTATAATCATCTTCTCTCCTCTTAATTGGTTGTTTTTGATGAGGTTTAGTTTTGTCAAGTAACCACTGTAAGATTTTCCTTTGTCAATGAACTATTCTACTTCGTCTACTAAAAAATTTTGACTTTGTATACGATTTTGTTAAATGAGGTTAATGATATCATTCATCCTCATTGTACTTATAATCACAAGAGAGTTTACAAATAAAGCAACTTTACATGTAGATGGATGCAAAAGATACATAAATAAGAAAAAAGAAATCTACACCGATTAGGATGAATCAGCAAGTTTAACATTCTGATTAAGCTCTGTTGAGTTTGTGGTCATCCGACTCAAAACCATTTGAAATGAATGAGATGACCTAAACAATATATTCTTGGTTTCTAGATATCCATTCTCCCCATGTGGAACTATTCTCACACGCTCCCTCAAGTGTGGTGCTCTTTGAGCCGAACACGTGTTTTTTTTTCTTTCGTGTGACGTGGAGCACGTGTGGCTTTAAGCCTATCACGTGTTGGCCTACCTCTGCTACCATATTAAGTTTGTGGTCATCCAACTCAAAACCAATTGGAAATGAGTGGAGAGGACCTCGGAATTATATTCTTAGGTTGCTAGATACCCATTCTCCCATATGGGATTACTCTCACAAGCTAAAACTCACTGGACCTAAACCTAGTTGAGTATGCAACCTGTATGGCACGCATTCACTATAGAGTAATCGACATTATTGTCACCTTCCGCAAATTGAACTTTACAAATCTTATGAAAACGAAAAAGAGTAAGGCTCTTTGTAAGGATATCGACTAACTAAGCATGATCAGACGAAATAAATTGTCACACTTCCTGCCGCAACCTTTTACTGTACAAAGTCATCGTCCAAGGCGATGTGTTTGAATCTACCATGAAATAACAAATTGGCAGTCACTTGGATGTCACTCTTACTTTCACAAAGAATGCCAGATGGATGAAAGAGTTTGACTCTTAATACTTTAACAAAACAAAGTGATCCAAGTAATCTCATTATCTCAGAAGTCATATTAGAAATAGTATAATACAAAACTTTAGCATGCTAGAACGAGATACTGTAGGTTTTTCCTTAGCACTCTAAGCAATGAGAGTGGAGTCTAAGAATATGGAAAACTGGTAGTAGAATGACGAGTATGTAGACAATCAGAAAGATTTGCATCATAATATCCAATCACGTTGGACAAAAATGGCTTCCCGATCCAAGGACAATCTTGGTTTTATCGATGGGACAATCTATGAACCAACTGCCCCCAATTATTTACACTCTTGGGAACGCTGCAATGATTTGGTTGCTAGTTGGATTATTAATTCCTTCACTTCAGATATTCGCTCTTCTATTCTGTATGTTAATAATGCTGCTGATATTTGGCAAGATCTTCATTATCGTCACTATCAGAATAATGCCATAAAAGTGTTTCAACTCAAAAGGGTTATTCCTAGTGGAAACGATTTTCATTAACCAAAAATGAGTTAATTACAAGAGTTTAAATAGAGAGAGAGATGAGTAACAAACTCTCTAACAGAAAAATAACAAACAAATAACCATTAAAAGTAGTTAGCATCCTGTGCTAATGTGATGGACAAGTATCGTCCAACCTCAACTAACATTACGACCAATAATGGTTTGTGATGTAGTGTAATGCTTGTGTATAGTGCTCTGTCCAGCTTCTTCTTGGTAAGAACTCTATTACCCTCCCTCAAGCTGAAGGTATGGAGAATAGCTTTAGCTTGAATCGAAGAAAACCAAATCGAGGACCAGGCAAAGGCTTTGTGAGAACATCAGCAATCTAGTCATTGGTGGTGATGTGAGAGAGTTGAATTCTCTTATTGAAAACTAACTCACGAATGAAATGAAAATCCAAAGCAGTGCTTAATTTTGGAATGAAAGACATGATTGGATGTCAAAGCCAGAGCTGAGATGTTATCACACCAGAGTTAAGGAGGTAGAGAGAGAAAGAAATGAAGATCCTTTAACAAAGAGCATACCCAGATAGTCTCAGCTGCCATATGTGCTAAAGACTTATATTCAGTCTTAGTCAAAGACCGAGAAACTGTTGGTTGTTTCTTAGCAGACCAAGAAACTAGATTCCCTCCCAAATAAACAACATAGCCTGAGGTAGACCTGCTATCTGAAATGCTTCCTCCCCAATCCACTGTCCATTTGAGATATCTAAGTATTCTCTTGACTGCTAGGAGATGAGCAATAGTGGGTTTACTCATAAATTGACAAACCAAGCTAACAACATAGTTGATATCTGGCTTGGACCATGTTAGATACTGTAATGCCCCAACCAAACTCCTATAGTGAGATGGATCCTCAAGTGGAGTACCTTCTGATGCAGTGAGCTTAAATCTATGAGCCAAAGGAGAAGAAGAAGGCTTAGAATCACTCATTTGAGCTTCTCAAAGCAAATCCAAAGTGTACTTTGTTTGAGATAAGAAAAGACCAGAATTATCCCTATGAACTTCCATTCCCAGAAAGTAATGTAGATTGCCCAAATCTTTCATCGCAAAGTTCGTGCTTAATTGAGAGATGAGAGAGGTACAGGCAGAAGGTGAGTTTCCTGTGACCAATATGTCATCAACATAAACCAGGACATATGTAAGATCTCCATCAATTGAAGACACAAATACAGAATTATCTGAATAAGACTTTTGAAAGCCAAGAGCAAGAAGAGAATCCACCAATTCCTCGTACCAAGCTATTGCTTTAAACAATAAATTGATTTGTGTAATTTACACACATAATTGGGTCTGGTTTTGTCTAAAAAACCAGGAGGTTGAGCCATAAACACCTCTTCCTTGAGCTGACCATGAAGAAAGGCATTACTCACATCAAGTTGTCTAATTTGCCAATCAAAATTAACAGCTAGCGAGAGAAGAACTCTGATAGTCATGGGTTTAGCCACAGGACTAAATGTTTCAGTAAAGTCAATCCCTTCTCGTTGATGAAAACCCTTCGCCACCAACCTAGCTTTACATCTCTCAATACTACCATCTGACTTCTGTTTGATATTATACACCCATTTGCAACCAACTAAGTTCTGATTATTAGAAGGAGGAACAAGAGACCAAGTTTAAAGGTCCTCAAGAGCTTTGAACTCATTGGCCATGGCAAGTCTCCATTGAGGATCCTTATTTGCTTGAGTAAATGAAGTAGGTGTGGGAGGTAAAGAAATAGCACTAAGAGCAGATGTAAGTGGATGTTTATTAGATGCCAAATAGGTCTTGGGTTTGTAAATACCTAATTCAGCTTGGTTTGCATTGGATGAGTAGGTTGTGGTGGTAGAACATGTAAAGGAACTGAATTTGGGACAGTAGATGTAGTAGGTTCTGAATGAAAGTCAATGGGTTCTGGAATAACAATAGGTGCTGAAGGTTCTATAGAAGTATTAGGTTCAATAGGTTCTATAGGTGTTATAGGTTCTATAGGCACAGTAGATACAATAGGAGCACTTGGTGTGACAGGAAAGGGAGTGAAGAGAAGTGGATAAGAAACATTGGAGGCAACAGAAGGCAATGTAGGTGTTGGGTGAGCTGATTTAAGAGGGAAATGATCCTCATTAAACACAACATGTCTGGAAGTGTACACTTTCCCTGTGATGGTATTTAAACATCTATAACCTTTATGAGTTTGTGAATAATCCAAAAAGACACATTCTTTGCTCCTTGGTTCTAATTTGCTTGAGGTGTATGGTTTGAGCCATGGATAACAGGCACATCCAAATGTTCTAAGAAAATCATAGTCAGGAGAAGAGTAAAATAGTACTTCTAAAGGAGAAGTAGAGTTCAAAGACTTAGTAGGTAATCAATTTACAATATAGTTGGTTGTTGTAAGTGCCTCACGCCAATAAGAACTAGAGAGAGAAGATTGAATGAGAAAGGTTCCAGTGAAGTCAATAAGATGTCTATGCTTAGACTCAGCAACCCCATTCTGCTCAGGTGTATGAGCACAAGTAAATTGATGTGATATTCCCCTATCTTGTAAAAAATGGTTGAATACAATAGAGATAAACTCTCCACCACCATCAGTTCGAATAGTCTGAACCTTAGGGCCCAACTGATTTTCAATAGAATTGATAAAAGTAATGAAGGCAGCAGTAAAGTGAGACTTATTATGCAAATGAAGAATCCAGCAAAATTTGGAGTAATCATCAATCACATTAGCATAATAGTGGAAACCACTAACAGAAGCAATAAAAGCATGACCCCAATGATCAATGTGTAAAACTTGTAAAGGTTTAGAAGAAACAGTAGTGGAAACAGGAAAAGAAAGCTTCTTACTTCTCCCTCATTGACAGTCTGAACGAAATAATGGTTTAGAAGAAGTAGGAGAAAACAAATGCTTTAACTTTTGCATAATTGTGAAAGAGGGATGACCCAGCCTCTTGTGCCAAAGAGCAGCAGATGTTGGTCGAGCAGTGAGAGCCTTTATTTGAGGTTTTGGCCATGGAGGGTCTTTATTGAGGTGAATAGGATATAAGCCATCTCTAGCTGGCTATTGGAAAAGAGTCTGGTTCGATGTGAGATCCTTCACATAGTATTTAAAAGGATCAAAAGTCGCAGAACAGTTATTATCTTTAGTAAATCGATTAACTGATAATAAATTGTGTGCAGCCTGAGGTACAACTAGCACATTTTTTAGAGAGAAAGTATGTTAATGATGTTGAAAAGAAGAATTACCAGTGCGAGAAATGAGCATACCTGGGCCATTGGCTGCAGTAATTGTTTCTTTACCATGATAGGTAGTAGAAGAAGAAGGAATTATATTCGATACATCTGGAGTAATATGATGTGATGCTCCTGTATCAGCATACCAAGGATTTTCCCCCAAAATGTTAGCAGTAGCTAGCATAGCTGCTAAATTGTTAGGTGGACTGCGACCTTGATAAAAAAAGTTTATCCTATGATAGCACTCAGCTGTTGTGTGACCAACTTTATGGCAAATTTGACATGTAGGTCTATCTCTATTAGAATTCCTTTGTACCTGATAAGTTGAGGACTTGTTCTCATTTGGGTAATGATTATAACCTCTTCCTTGAGTGTTTCGAAAGGATTGTTGATTTCTTTATTGAGAAAATCTGTTAGTAGAAGGTTGAGATTGTGGATTAGTGAACAAGGCTTGATTCAGATTGCAAGCATACCTCTTTTGCTTTTCAAACAGAGAGATTGGAGGCCTTCGAAGTTGAACAGCAATAGAGAAGGAATCATATTCAGGTGGTAATGCTCTCAAAATACTAACAACAAGTTCAACACTTGATGCTGCACTACCAACAATAGTAAGAGAATCAGATATCTTCTTGACTTTGGTGAGGAAATCTGGCATCTTTTCATTTTCTTTCCTTAAATCTCTGAGATTATCAAGAAGTTGAACGATATGGGAGGTAGAAGATGATGCAAATGAATCTTCAAGAGTCTGCCAAAGCTCTCGAGAAGTTGAATTACCAACTACATAGGGAATAACCGAATCTGATAAAGTTGAGTTGATCCAAATTAATAAGGTTTGGTCTTCTTCAGGCCATTGAAGGTACTCAGGATTGACTTTTCTCATCTCAGTATCAAGAAATTGATCAGGTTGAGATCGAGATCCATCAATAAGATCTAAAACCTTATATTTCTTGAGAATTGCTAGAAATAGTGCCCTCCAATCTAAGTAATTATCACTGTGAAGTTTGATCGGGATCACGTTTCCCATTGAAGTAATTGCTAATGAAGTAATTTTAGGTTGATTCATCTCTGATTTTAGTTTAGACCAGAAGTAGAAGATGAAGTTTAGGAAAAGAAAGTCGAAAAACAGTTGAATTTTGAAGAAGAAGAAGATGAAGATCGATGAAGATGAAGAAGAAGAAGAAGAAGAAGATAGAAGAAGATGAAGATCGCTTAGAGAGAGAGAGGGATTGAGCTCTGATACAATAGTGGAAACTATTTTCATTAACCAAAAATGAGTTAATTACAAGAGTTTAAATAGAGAGAGAGATGAGTAACAAACTCTCTAACAGAAAAATAACAAACAAATAACCACTAAAAGTAGTTAGCATCCTGTGCTAATGTGATGGACAAGTATCGTCCAGCCCCAACTAACATAACGACCAATAATGGTTTGTGATGTAGTGTAATGCTTGTGTATAGTGCTCTGTCCAGCTTCTTCTTGATAAGAACTCTATTAATTCCTTCTATAAACAAGAGGGGTTAGATGTTTCTACTTATTTCACAACCCCTTCAGGATGAATTACAATCTTTAATGTCCATCGAACCAAGCACGTGTGGGCATGGTAAATCGTTGCCTGCTCGTTCTGACCAAGAACGAGCAATGGAGTTCCTTCAAGGTCTTCATATTCTCGGCCATTTAAACACAAATCATACTCATCATGGAGCTTTTCCCCTCTATTTTTCTTATTCACTCTCATCAAGCAAGAAGAAGGTCAACAAACTAATCGTCAAGTCAACCAAAATTAGTGTTGAAGCCGCCACGCCGCTAACACTAATGATAGCTGATTTGCTTGTCGGCCAGACCAACTAAAAAACCGAGATCGAAATGGAAACAACCCATTTGTGATCACTGTCGAGTGCACGAACACCTGTAGTCGACCTGCTATAAGCTCCACGGCTATCCCCCTCAATCCAGACCCACCCCGTTGACTGGTTCAGTCTCCAAAGACCCAACTGACTCAGTGGTGCCTTAAATCTTCAATGACGCTAGACCAGTACCAATATCTCTTTAAACTACTCAAACATCAACGACACTCTACAAGCACCCCTTTAAGCACTTCTGACCCGTCGATGAACTTAACATGTATGCCTCTTCCTTTTTCCCCTTGGTTCATCGACTCCGGTGCTGCAAAGTACATTTGTTAGGAGCTCTTTTAATTATCTAACTATTATGTAGCCCCTCCCAACTACTTTGTTGGATTACCCAATGACACTCGTGTTAGTGTCTTTCACATTGGGTCTATCTCGTTTTAACCCTCGTCTCAACTCATTGATGTTTTACATATTCCTTCCTTTAAGTTTAACTTAATCTTTATCTTCGAAATTACTAAATCAGTTAGTTGTGTAGTAACTTTTAATTTTTCTTCTCATGTCTTTCAAGGCCACACGATAAATCACAATTGGGCTTAGTGATTCACACGATGGACTTTATTTCCTTCGTACAGAACCTACAATTTTTTCTTTTTCTAGAGATAATTGTTGTTCATTGGATGTATGGCATTAGCATTTAGGCCACCATTCAATTTCCCATTTTAAGTATTTTATTTCCAAATTTCCATTTAAGAATTCTACTTCTATTATTAATAAAATTCCTTGCGATGTTTATCTTCAATCTAAGAAAACTCGTTTACCATTTTCAACTAGTACCTTTACCTCTTCTCGTCCATTTAAACTTATTCATGTCAATTTGTGGGGTCCTTTTTCAGTTCCCTCTACGTTTGACTGTTGTTAATTTTTTACATTAGTTGGCGGTTTTTCTCCATGCACTTGGGTTTTTTCTCATGCATGCTAAGTTCTGACACTAAACATCTTATCGTTTTTTTTTTTAATTTTTTTTTTATTTTGTTATTACGCAATTTCATTCTAAAATATCCACGATTTACTCCTGCAAAGGTGATATTCTTTTTCCTCAACTCCAAACCTTTCATTCCGATAATTGGACAAAATTTATGACTAATGATCACCAACGTTGGTTCCTTGAGCATGGGGTTATTCATCAACGAAGTCGCGTCCACGCCCCTCAGCAAATTGGAGTTGTGGAGCGAAAACATCTCTTCGCATTTCTCGCTATTTTCTTTTGGAGAGAGTGCGTTCTGACGAATGTTTACTTATTTAATAATCTTCCCACACCAATTCTTAAAGGTCTATCACCTCATGAGAAATTACTGGGCAGGGTCGGCCGTGGGCCTAGGCGACCCAGGCCGCCTAGGGCCCCCAAAATTAGAGGGCCCCCTCTTTAAGTAACATTATATATATAGATAAAATTATTATGTGTGTTATTTTATGGACATGTACATCACATCTGTTTGGGGTGTAGAGTTGGCATACTAGTTTATTAATAAATCTAAGGTCAGGTGATCGACTCCCACAACTTGCAATTATGTTTTAATTTTTATATTTTTTCGACTTAAAGTGTAGGGCCCCGTCGATAAGTTCGCCTAGGGTCCCCTAAAAGTCAGGACCGATACTGTTACTGGGAACACCCCCTTCATTTTCTCACCTTCGCATGTGTGGTTGCTTATGCTACGATCGTACCACTTTACCAAAATCTAAAATGGATCCCCGAGCCAATGCGGTTTACTTGGTAATCTTCACGTTCAAAAAAGTTACGAGGTTTACAATCTCACACACAACGCATTTCTGTTTGATGTAAGCTTTCACGGAAACCAATTTCCGATGCCTCTTCTCTCCCTCGGCCTTCCACTTCGCCTCCATTTCCAATGACGGGTCTTACAATTTTCCCTACTGTAACTTCCCCTTCATCTCTGCCAGGTTCTGTCTCAGCCGCCTACAATTCTATGGGCACCGCGGTTCAACCCATTTCACCGCTCTTCTCCACTTCTTGGTTCATCTCTCTAACTCAAATTCTCTCTCTTAATCTGGATTCCTCTCTAATTATTTTGATCTCTAGCTCACAGATGGCAAAAGACTCATCTGATGTTTGAACCATGGGTGAAGGTGGCCCAATTATCAACATAAGCAGATAACTGCTGACTTTTAATGTGATATAAGTATTTGGGGTATCCTGAGGAGAAAGTTATCCATCTGAATTTAGTTTCATATTAAGTTGCTGTTTGTTTTTTTAGTTGTGTCTGAATCTGAATTGGCTGAATCTGGATTGGCTGAACTGAATTGGCTGAATCTGGATTGGCTGAATTGTTTTACTAATTGGATGTTTGTTTTCTAAATCTGAATCAGTATGTCTGAATCAAAAAATTGACCATTTTATCCCTCACTAATATAATTAAACCAAACAAGCCCCAAAGCCTATCAAAAAAACAAACAGACATTAACGTGGGCAAATAAAAGTGGTAGTAAAAACTAGGGTTTTTTATTTTTTCCTCTTCTTGCCGTCTTGCCCTCTTGCCGGAAGTCTCTCTCCGACGAATATATTATCTTGATCTCTCTCTCTCCCTCTCTAACCGATGGCAGCTCTCACCGAATCTCTCTCCCTCTAACCGATGAAAAGATCTCGCCGACTCTTTCTCTCACGATGGAGAGAACTCTCACCGGATCTGTCTCTTTCTTTTCTCCCTCTTTCTCTCTCTACGCAAAGATCGAAAAAGCTAAACCCTCGCAGATCCGGCGAGGGTTTCAAAGAAAATGGTTTAGTGACCCTCGCCATATCTGACGAGGTTTCGAACAAGACGAACCTCTTTAGATCCGGCGAGGGTTTACCGATTTTCTTGGTGTGATGGTTCTATTCTGTTGGCGGTGTTCGTTGTGTGTTATGTTCGTGTTGCTTCCGATGTGTGGTGGTTGTCTGTTGATGGTGGTGGTGGGTTGTCTGTTGGTGGTGGTGGTGGGTTGTCTGTTGGTGGTGGTGGTGGGTTGTCTGTTGATGGTGGTGATGGGTTGTCTATTGGTGGTGGTGATGGGTTTTCTGTTGGTGGTGGTCTCCCAAACAGCCTATTGTGTTTTTGGTGGCGGTGGTGGCTTGGTGGCGTTGGTGGTGGTGGTGGTGGTGGCGGTGGTGGTACTGGTTGCAGTAAAATGTTGGAAGATTTTTTATTTATGGGGGCAGAAGAGTCTTTTGACAAATTTCAGCTATTGACCCTATATTTCAGACTTGTTATGAAGTCTGAATTTGTGGCGCTTTTTCAGCCAATTCAGACCTTGACCATTTTCAGCCAGATTTTCCGATTTTCTTAAACTCAAAAAACAAACATCTGAAATCTGAATTGGGTTCCAATTCAGATTTCAGATCTGAAAATATAAAAAAACAAACAGCACCTAATTATCAACCTGAGTTTTGGAAAACATATCATAGTTAATTATAATTCCTCCTCATCCATATTAATAAGCACAGGAGAGTTTTCGAATAAATTAACTTTACATGTAGATGTAAACAAAATCAAAGCTTCGCTGATTATTAGGACGAATCATAAAGATTTAAATTCATCCCAATAAATTTCAACCTTAATGGACCCGAACCGAGTTGCGTATGCAAGCTGACAAGCCTCGGGGGATTCATTAACTAGAGTCTAACCACATTAGTGCTATCACTTCGCTCGTAAGCCGAGAAATATGCTAAGTTTATATAATGCTTACCGATGGAAAAGAACAGCATTACGATATATATCGCCTTTGGGGATATAAAGCTCCAAACTTTGGTTATAACTTTCATAATATAAGCTTGCATCTTCTCTTATAGAAGCTCGAGCTCTTGCTAGACCTGCTTCTAGCTTCTCTAATTTGCTAAAGTACTTCTCCACTGGTACATCATGAAGATCTTTCTTTGGGTCCTTGAATTCCTGCACATTGATTATCATGAACGTAAATCGTATAATGTAGTAACTAGTAAGTAATATATTATATATGTATCTGGTTGCATGAATATTTAACAGAACTTACTGGTAAGTTTGGTGGATTTGTTTGTTTGGGTACTGAGAAGGAAGAAAGGTTATTGGACAAGTATGAAAAAAGTGACAAGGAAGGGTAAGACGATGGCAACGACGAGTTCTTTGATCCAAGCAGAAAACAGACAAACAAGGATAATATAAGAAGACTTATTGAAACACTAATAATAAATGAAGAAGAAGAAGAATTCTTCATTTCTCATTACTCTCTTATCTGTAATGTTATTGAGATTTGACTTTGGAAGAGTACTAAGTAGTAGGCAGCAAGTGGACTTGCAAATCTAAAACTGGGTGCATAGAAACGTACCGTTTATGCCAAAATTGTAAATAACAAGGTCTCTAGTAAATGCCGTTGGACTTAAGTTGAGTAATATTTAATTAATTAGCCACTTCCCGAAAGCCCCTCAACTTCTGATCTTCTCGTCAAATTTACCTTCAAATTTGTCCAATTGGCATTTTGGTCTATGAATGGGTAATTGCATAGTTAGAGTGCTCAATGGCATGTCTCTTTTTAGTTGTGTTCTTTTATGTTTTCTGTTCTCTCTCCTCCTTATTAATTTTTGTGACTACAAAGAGAAAGAGAAAGAAAAGGTGTTATAAGCTAGAGCGGATTTTGGATAACGTTCCAGATAGGGTTAACTTAAGTAAATTTTGTATATTAAAAGTAAAAAAAGTATTAGTGCTTACAAAAGATAAAGACATTTTTTATTGGATTATTTCTCAAACAGCCCCCAACTTTGTGGTCGACTTTCTGCCTAGCCCCCTACTTTATAAACAATACCTAGATGACATCCTTTTTTAGATTCCGTTATAACACCGTTAACTAGTCATCACCTCTCTTTCATCCGACTCATCGCCTCTCTCTGGCACCTCATCTTCTCGCCACCTCATCATCTTCACCGGCGAAAACATTAAAAAAAATTTAAATTATTCATCATTCCTCTCTCTCTAATTTTTTTTTTTTAAATTTGTCTTCTCTCTCTCTAAAAATTCCGACGAAGGGAAAGCCCTTCGCCGGAGGTGGGTCTGTTCACGAACAGATCTGTTCGTGAACAGATTCTCTAGCGATATTAAAAAAAATCCAGATTGCCTTAACAAAAAAAATTTCACACATTAAAAATGTGTTCTTGAAATACTAGGCTTTCCCTTCGCCGGAGTTTGCAGAGAGAGAGAGAGAGGACAGATTTAAATTTTTTTTTAGAGAGAGAGAGAGAGAGGAATAATGAATAATTTTTTTTTTTTTTTTTATGTTTAAAGGTCGATGGCCAGAAAATTGGCCGGCCGACGACCTTCGCCGGTGAAGATGATGAGGTGGCGAGATGATGAGGTGGCAGAGATAGGCGATGAGGTGGATGAGAGAGAGGTGATGACTAGTTAACGGTGTTATAACGGAATCTAAAAAAAGGGGCCATCTGGGTCTTTTTGATAAAATAGGAGGCTAGGCAGGAAGCCGGTCACAAAGTTGGGAGCTATTAGGAAAATAACCCTTTTTATTCAATACAATTGCTACATGCATATAATCATTTACATTAGAGCTAAGAAAATGTGACATAAACAATTTTGTCTAATTACTAATTTGCCATTCATGAAGAGGATAAATTCCGACAAAAGGGACCTCCCCGAGAAAAGGATGATGTATAAAAGACGAAAGATCAAGTAAAAGCGAGATAAATAAAAATAAAAAGTTAAGAATAACAAGAAAATTAAGTACAACATAATAGATGCAGGAAAAAAATTGCAGGCAGTGAGGGGGGGCACATAATCTAATGAGCAATAGACATAGCATCTACCAGCCAGACTAAGTCCATTAGCTCATAGTATCTTACTGCAAACCTTTTAAGAGCTGACCCAGGTTATGGTCTTTGAGTTAGTCTCGACATAGTTTCGCACATGGAGAGAAGTGAGAAAGAGAGAGGACCGACAAAGGAGTAAAATATAGCTATTTGAAATTGACAATAATAGCGGATACCATCAACACACGAATTAAAGATAGTTTCAAAGGTCAAAAAGTTTACTTCCCAAATTAGGTGTCTTAATAGTCAAACTACACGAAGGTTAAGGATTAGTTGAGAAGTATCACTTGATTGTATATTTGCCACAATTTTACCCATAAATTAAATAAATTAGGCCGCAACTTTGGGAAATAAAGAAAAATCTCTGGGAATAAATTCAATACTTTAATTAAAAAAATTAATTAATTTTATTTTAAGTCCAGTCTCCCTCTTTCTCCTTCTTTGGAGAAAAAGTCATTCATCTCATCTCTTCCATAATTTCTAGCCAAACTTTTTGTTCTTCATTCTCTATCATTTCACTTACTTATCTTCCTCAAATTTTCAACCCCTACTACCTTTATTTATCTAAAATTAAAAATAAAGTTAGAGAGATAAAGAGGAAAAAAACATTCTAAATCATAGAAATCATCAAACATAATCTTTTGAAGCTCTTAATACATCTTCTATGAGACGTCCAAAGCAAGTTTCTTCATCCATTAATCCTCCTCAAGATAGGTAAACACATTCTAAAGTCTAGAAATCTGTTAATTTTGAGCCCTAAAACATATTTTTTGTTACTTCTAACCATACTAGGTTTGTTGTCTATATTTTCAGGGTTTAGTGATTAGAAGAAAAAGAAGTTTTGGAGAAGAAGATAAAGAAAAGAAGAAACACTTGGAAGGAGATTAGGGTTTAGATCCCCGAAAAGATTTTGTTTAAGTTTATGAAAGTTCCTTCTAAATTCTTTTATGGGATCTTCTAAAAATTTAAATTTTTTTAACTCCAAAATTGAAAGCCCTATAGCAACAAATTGAAAAACAAAATTCATTCTCAGATGACCAATTTTGTAGAAAATTTGTATTCCCCGAAGATTTATTTTTTTATTTCACAAAGTCGCGGCCATAAATCAATGTTGACATTTGATCTACATGTAGGCGTTCAAGGAAGAATATAATCTACCAATTCAACTTTTGTTTGACTTTTAGAAAAATTACCGTATACTATTCTTCTGTCCCGTTTTTGTCTGACTTTTTGAAAAATTCAACTTATTAAGAAAAACTTGCTTATCATCTATAACTAAGCATATCCTTCCAAACTACTCATTTATAATCTAAAAGTATTTCATTCAATACAATATTGGTAGAAGTTTAGGAAAACTAGAACATTTTATTGGTACTGATATAAAAGGTAGCCTTGGAAGGTCAATGTTTTGGAGAAATAAACAATTTTGGGTACAAAGTTTTGGTAGGAAACAAAAAAAGTTTGTAATCTTTTGTTTCCAGGAAACATCACCCACCCTTAATATATTTTCAGGTTGTTCTTCCTCCATCTTCCCCTTCCACCTATTCCACCTCCACCATAAACTCTGGCGACCCCTTCGCCATTAATTCTGGACGACATCTATGTTGTTATCAGATTTACGAGATCGGTTCTTGATAGTTATATAGTATCATATTATAAAACTATATAAACATGAGAGCGAAAAACTTATCTTATTTAATCAAGGGGCGTTATTTGCTTAAGACAGTTATGTCAATGCAATGGTGCTAACGGATCTATTAACATTTATCTCTCAAGATATAACGATTTCTTCATATCGAAAGAATCGCTACAATTCTATACGCTCCAACGAACTATCGAGTTACTATGCTCTCATATTCGACTCTAGACGACTCAATTTTTGTCTTCAAATACTTGATTTAAAACACTCCAAAAAACTTATCTGAAAAAGAAACCAAATTAGAGTATTTATAGAGTTAATCGTGACTCTACAAGATGCCTCTCCATTGGGTTGTGACTAGCCATAAAACTTGTGTCTTTTCACAAGTATTTATGGAATACAATTTACTCCACTCAAAAATTATTTATACAATAAATAATTCTCCAAAAATCCCCCACATGAGTGATATTACCAATAAAAGATAGACGGCATACAAATAGATGACAGTCAGACAAACACACACACACACACACACACACACACACACACACATACATATGAGAGCACAACATGAGATGTCATGCATCCGGAAAGATAGCTTTGGCTTTGAATCTTCCATAGTGAATTGATACTGGGTTTACAAGGACTTTAGTGAACTATGTCTTGAATTGGGTCCTATGAACTGTAAACCGATGCAGCAGCTATCACGCATGACACTCCTTGTAACCTTCAGTTCTCAGTTGTGCTCATTTCGGCCTTGAACATTCTCGAGTTTCATGAGCGCTTTAGAAAAGTCGGCCATTACGACCATATCACGGAACCATCACCAGTTCACACTCATATAGATGATCTCTTATTAAAGGTATCATGTTATACCCATTTAGAAAAAAACAAAATTCTAAACTATAGTAATGATTACAAGATAACCTTATCTTCAATCATTACGAACGACACTAATTCATCCTACGAATGGGTAAGAGATAAATCTCTTTCAGTCTTACTGGCGAGTTAGTATGTGACTTCAGTTTCCCATTGAACCTAGATTTTGGGATCTTCGATCAACTAGGTAAGGTTTCCGTTATGACTTAGGCAATAGTCCCATTCCCCTTTATGACAATTGTTCTTTTGACACACCTATACTAATTGGATGCGGATTAGGTTGTCATTTGTATGCATATTCATTTCAAAACCTCAAATTAGAGAGCAATTGTTTAATGGTAATACTATGTCAATGCATGTACGATGACATATATATATATCTCATATGCCATTTCCGAATTAATTAAATGGATTCCCATTTCAACATAAAAATAGCTTACATTCTTGGGAAGACAACTATGACATACCATAGCTCCACACTTCCCACACATTTCATGACTAAAACTAAGTTGTCATGAAACCAAATCAGAAAACTGAATCAAGCCTCTCCCATTAGAAAATTACGTTGGAAGATATTGATCGTATAATTTCTTCTTTTGGACATAACTGAATAATAAATTTTTTACTTCGGTAATATGTTAGCTATCACATTATACATATTAGGGATCGTAGTGCTTAGCTAGATACCGCTTACGATTGTTGCATCACTTTGGTAATCCGCGACTAACATAGATGGATCCTACAACGGGTTACACATAAGAGGGGTAACTTGAACGGAGAGAATAAGACTAGTGGCAGCTTGCCTATAGATGGATATGATGCAGTCTGATAGTGCCAAATAGAAAGAAAGAATCGGACTCGAAAAGGAAGCCCGGAAAAGTGCAAAACCCACTTATGGGTCGTCCAGATCAAGCCCAGTAATGGGTTGATCATAATCGACCATAAGAAATGGGTGGGCCGGACAGACCAATCCCATTAAGGGGCTGGTATGGCCATCCACACCATTACGGGAAACCCTAATGGGAATCCCTATCAAATGGGATTCCCAATCAGATGGGACTCTGATATTTATCTTTTTTGGGGCTCTTATTGAAACCTAATTGGACTGGGATTCTAATTAGGGTTTCTCTATACAAAAACCATTATAGAACAGAAAAGGTGTGGAATTTTCTCAAGAGAAAATCAACTCCCACACACATCTTATAGAGAGAAGATTTTAGAGAAAAAGCTCCAAGTTCTTTCTAACTAGTCCAGAAGAAGGAGTTCTTCGTCTCAATCTTCATCAAGGTCCTAGCTGACTTAAAGGGACTGAGTTCAAGTCAACCTACTCGGTGTCTCAAGTAGAGGAGCTACTACTTTGAAGCTCTTGATCATCTGAAAAGGCAACGAAATCGAATTCGAGGAAAGCGAATAAAGTATTCTTCTTTCCGTTATTTACTCGTTACTAGTTCATGCATGCGATCCAAAAAACCTAATGTTAAACATAGAGATGTTTGAGATTCCGCTAACAATACTAGATAGTATTAGAGAAATATAAAACCTTATAGTGGTATCAGAGCCTCTTGCATGTAACTAGTTCTGGTTAGTCGAATTAGATTAAGACTTGTTTAGTTATATAAATGAGATTGAGTTAAAGATTCAGACACATATTTGGTTAGTTTGAGTGTGATTTAGACGTAATCAAATAGAGTTTTAAATCTATTTCAATGCATATAAACATTAGATTTTTCTATTTTCCGAAAATAGTTTCCGAAAACGGGTTTAATGGCTTATGATTCTTTGAAAAAGAGTTTTAAAGTAGGAGTTTTTTTTTTAAATGTTTTTCATCATAAAACAGCAGGTTGGAACCCTATAAAACGTGGATGAAGAAGGTGAAACGGCGGTTTCCAAAGAAATTTGGAAACTGCCGGTTTGTCCGGCCAGGACGCGTCTGGCAGGTCCCGCACATCTCGGGATATGTCCGGAGATGCGGAAAGGTCGGACCAGGAGCTTATCTTGGTCCGAGCTTTGCTGGAGTCCGAGATGCGTACGTCTCAGACATCTCGGACGCGTCTAGAATGCGTTTGGGGATCCCAACGCGTCTAGGACGCGACTGGGATATCCCGACACGTCTCGGTCGTGGACCGATGTAATAATTAATTTCAAGTTTTATACGATCTGCGAATCGTTGAGTCTTGTAATTAGAGTATAGGGTCAATAGAGTCCATTTAAGAACCGAAGGATGAGATCGTGGTTCAAGTGGGAGAAATCAATAGAGATTCAAGGATGGAGATCCAGACGAATCGAAAGGCGAAACAAGAATTTACCTAAGAATATTTGATCTCTCAGGTTAAGGGCCATACTAGGATCTAGTCTACTTGATTTATTTTCCCGCACGCATTTACTTATTTATTTACATTTTATGTCGTGAATGGTTATGCTAGAGTTCACAGTAGTGCATGCATGATAAAAACGTAGTAAGTCCCAAAAGAATTTTGAGTAACGCCTACCCAGATTAAGACACCTGTTGCGCGCTTGTTCATCGATGGTGGGTCGGCCTTCGGAGAGTGCCATCTTTTACCTCGGGACAATACGGGTAGACCTATGAAGAGGTCTACGCGTCTAAATGGTTATTCTCAACGAATTAGCAAAAGGATTTTAAATTTCGAGGCAAAAGGATGAATTTGACAGATAAGTGTGAAATTCGTCAGCTAAGAGTCACAGGAGTATGATCAGTAAAGACTTTACTCACCTAGGACATCCGGGTTGAGGGCAGTGCCCTAGTAAGCTTAACCTCGAAGGAATAGGATCTTGGAATCATATTATTCAAAGGGGACACAAATATTGAATAATGTGGCAAGCTTAGAAATTTTGCTAGGATAAACCAGTTTAAGTCACTCTGCATTTATTTTAGAGTTAATTCCTATATGGCCCCCTACTTTGTGACCAGCTTCCTTTATGGCCCCCAAATTTCTGTAAATTCAAATATGACCCCCTATTTTCATGGAAATGTCATAACTACCCTTCCCATTAATATATTTTCAAAATAAAACTAAAAACAAAATCCTAAATTCCACCTCACTTCCCTCTCCACCACTCATCTCTCTCCACGTCACCTATCTCTCCAACTCACCTCTCTCTCTCTCCAAGTCAGCACTCTCATCAAGGTCGCCGGCCGGAAAATTTTCCGGCCGGCGACCTTCAAACCTAAAAAAAAAAATTTTTTTTTTCACTCACCTCTCTCTCTCTCCAAGTCAGCACTCACATGTAGGTCGCCGGCCGGAAATTTTTTTCCGGCCGACGACCTTCAAACTTAAAAAAAAAAAAAAAAAAAAAATTTTTTCACTCATCTCTCTCTCTCTCTAAAAATTCCGGCAAAAGATTAGATTGAAGAGGTTCTCAAGCTGGTTCTGAAAATCTAATGCGTAACATTGCGATTCCTAGATATCATATCCTAAAAGGATCTGTCGGGAAGGAAGTATCCGAAGTGGGTTGTTTAAGCTAATCAGTTATTTGGATACTAAAACTAGACTGGGAGTGTGATCTTGTGATCATATCTGAATCTGAAAGAATAGGTGCCTTTCCATTTCTCCATTCACATCCTGCCATAAATGCCTTATTGGCTTCTTCCTCATACACCACTCCTCTAATCACTCACCTGAAGGACTAGTAATGGGTAAGATTTGATTCTAGATGGGGTTCAGAACGAGCCACTTATGAAGATTCACTAAGATTGACATGCCTTCTACAACAAAAGATGAGCTCAGCCATGGCCGAAATAAGTGTTGAAGAACAGACCGTCTGTTCTTCAACAGAACAGACCGGATCTGTTGAAGAACAGGCCGATCTGGTCTGTTCTTCAACAGACCAGAATAGGTCTGTTCTTCAACAGACCAGAATAGGTCTGTTCTTCAACAGACCAGATTCCGGCGAAGGGAAACCCCCTTCGCCGGAATTTTTAGAGAGAGAGAGAGATGAGTGAAAAAAATTTTTTTTTTTTTTTTTTTAAGTTTGAAGGTTGCCGGCCGGAAAATTTTTTCCGGCCGGCAACCTTCATGTGAGTGCTGACTTGGAGAGAGAGAGAGAGAGGTGAGTGAAAAAATTTTTTTTTTTTTTTTTTTTAAGTTTGAAGGTCGCCGGCCGGAAAATTTTCCGGCCGGCAACCTTGATGAGAGTGCTGACTTGGAGAGAGAGAGAGGTGAGTTGGAGAGATAGGTGACGTGGAGAGAGATGAGTGGTGGAGAGGGAAGTGAGGTGGAATTTAGGATTTTGTTTTTAGTTTTATTTTGAAAATATATTAATGGGAAGGGTAGTTATGACATTTCCATGAAAATAGGGGGTCATATTTGAATTTACAGAAATTTGGGGGCCATAAAGGAAGCTGGTCACAAAGTAGGGGGCCATATAGGAATTAACTCTTTATTTTATGTAGTTTAATTATGAGAAACAAAGAATCCTTCAACATCCGTTGACTTCTTGAGAACTAGAAGATGAATGAAGATAACTTTATTATATGGGAAAGGAATCTGGGACTCGTTCTCAGATCCAAAAACAAGGCAGATATCCTAGACACTCCTATTCCGGTACTCTCAGATGAGTCAACTACCGAAGAGAAGGAGCAAGAGAAGTCCCTTCGGAGAAAATCGGAACCTGTCACGTGCCTAATGTTAGCAACCATGGAACTTAACCTTCAGGATAAGTTCATACAGATGGATGCTTACACCATGATACGACAACTTATGAACTCGTTCCAAAAGAAGTCGAGAATGGAAAGGTACGATACATCAAGGGCAATACTAGATTGTCACCTTGAGAAGGAAAAGCTTGAGGGCCACATGTTTTCAAAATGATCAGTCTTTTTGAGAAACTAGCTCGACTTAGAGTTGATAATGGTCGGGGTGTCGCCACTGACATCATCTTGCATTTACTTCATAACGGGTTCAATCAATTCAGAATGCACTATAATATGAATGGATGGTATAAGGCTTTGGAAGAGGAACTACAAGCAATGCTCCAGACAGCCGAGAAGAATATCTCAGTGATTTAACCAAATAAAGAAGTTCTAATGGTTCAAAAGGAAAAGGGATTCAAAAGGGACTGAAAATAGAAGAACAAGAAGAAGAAGTTTGGAAAAGGAAAGGAGATCCTTGTGTCTAAAACCAAAGGAGAAATCTGTTGCTAAAACAAAAAGAGTTCTTACTGATTCCAAGTGTTTCTACTGTGATGGCACGAGCCATTGGAAAAGGAACTGCCCGAAATTCTTGGAGGACAAGAAGAACAGAACTGTGAGTTTTGTTTCAGGTATAATTGTCAAGAGTAAAAACTGAATACATTTCCCTTATAGGTATATGATACCTAATGCTCGTAACATTTGGAATGACAGGGAAAAAAGGGAGCTAAATATTCAATGAAAGAAGATATGAATCTTTCAAAAGCAAACGAGGCAAGAGTTGTGCTAAGGGAGCTCGAGAAGGGTTATAGTCTTCTTTAGGCATTACTTTAATTAGCTTTTTAGTTTAAGACATCATCTCCATAAACTTTATGGAGTTATGGAGAAAGTAAAGTATTTAGGTTAATATTTTATAAAGTGAATCAATCATGTATGTTAACTTTAAAAACATTAATACTGTATGATTCAAATTAGTTATTTCAATCTAGTCATGTATACTAATTAAGATATGTCTTAAGTAAAAAATTGACTAGATCATCTCTTAATAAAGATGAGTCAGCCAATCATTGAATCTTATAGTAAGCATGAGATGATGATTGATCCGACTAGAATAAACTAAAAGAATACTCGATGAAGGACTAGTTCAAGGAACGAAACCAAAATCAAGTATGGAATCAAACTTGACTGTTAGAATGATAAAGATCAAAATCTAAGTCAAGATGACTTTCTTAAGAGCTGTAAAGACAGCATCTCTTTAGTAGAGATATCACACTTTGTTAGATAAAGATCGATTATATAAGTCATCCGAAAAGTCTTCCAAAACAAATGTGTCTATATAACTGCAAACCCACTAAAACCCAAAACTGATATAGCTAAAAAGAGAGATTCACACGAGTATGGAATTTCAGAAAGTTTTCTAAAGTAGTCTCTTATGTCTAAAAACGTTTTAGACAGAGTTTCCTTAAAGAAAAAAACGGGGTTCTTCCGCACAACATTTGAACACAATTGAATTGCTGCTCTCGATGGTGTCTTTCTTGAAAGGTAGTTTTTAAGAAAGCCAAGTGGGAGAAATTATCAAATTCGATTCGAACAGAGCAACAAGTGAGAGTACATGGAGACTCTCCACAAACCAGTGAGAGTAAGTAGAAACTCTCCGAGAAACTTCTTAAGAGTTAGGAAGGTTTCATAAAATTGTTCGAAACCCCGACTGAGCCCTTAAAGGACACACTCGAAAGCTATAGCAGAAACCAGACTCTAAAACTTGAGTAAGAGCTAAAGGATTAACAAGTAAAAGGAGAACGATAAAACTCCTAAAACTGTTGAAGTATGCAAACCAAGACGAAAGTCAAGAAATGCACTACAAATAAGAGTTGGTATCTAAACATTAAAGAAGAAATTCAAAGAATTTTTTTCCTAAGAAAATGAGTTAGAATCTTGTGCGACAAGAAGGTAAGTGGGAGTAAATCAAGTACGTTTTTTGTCCCAAGTATGTGAGACATACAAAAAGTTGAGAAAAACATTGGGAATGTTAAAACAGTCAAGGAACTGACTCAATAAAAGGACAACCGACAAAGGCACAATAATTTGGCCATCGAAGTCTAATAGACAAAGAAGATGATAAGACTCTTTCAAGAGGATCTTGAAGAGGTCTAACTAGAAATACTCTTATAGAGAGATTCTACCCATCTCTTGTGGAACACTGCTAAGTAAGATTCAGAATCTGAAAAGATAATGATGAGCCGAAGCACACATGAGAGAAAAACTTATGCTCGAAGCATAAGATCAATCATAGAGATGATTAAGTTTTACTAAAACATCTAGAAATACTTAGAGTATAAGAAGTCGTGACCCATAAGTTTCGAATAAGATGCTTCGAAATAGTAAAACAGAGAGCGTCTTAAAAGGTTATGAGCGTCTGGGGGGAAATCTCTGAAAATAAAGATTGAAGAAAGTCATAAAATGCAATCTTCCGAAATTGAGATATGAATCTCAATACGAAGGACGACCGGATGAGAGGAGTTTCTTGGTGAGAGTTGTTGCAATCTCTACAAAGAAAAGAAAGTAAAATTAGAACCTAAGAAGTACTAAATTAAGTTTAAGAAGCTAACATTATCGTAATAGCTGATGAAAGACATTCTTCAGCAAGATAATATGTAAAGTGAAATATGGATTAGATCCACATCTAAACTGTCACCTTAGAGAGAACGTGAAAGATGTACGAATCTAAGGAATTAGGGTCATAAATAAATGTCATGAAAGACGCGTGAAATTGGGCACGTAAAGGAGTTTACGTGGGGAACTCAACTTTCACAAACTTTTGTTAAATCCGAAATAAAATAGTTTATTTCGTCATCTAGATTGTAGTTTAGAATTTAGACAACAGTCCAAAATAATAGAGTGTTCTAAGTAGGCTTATTAGGTACATGATCTAATAAAAGAAACCCTACTAAGTAAAAATGGAAGCTTTCCACTATAACATTCCCTAGTCCAGGTCATTAGTTAGACAATAATAACTTATAAAGACCTGACAGATAGCGTTGTTTCTTGGACTATAGGAATAACAAGCATTCAAGTCAATTTCATGGGTGTATAGTACACTGGAAATCCACAAAGTGAGATTGCTTCAAAAGTTGAAGAAATGAACGTCATAACTCTCATTTTAGCAAATTGGATAGATTCCTTAAAACATGAGTATTCTGCTCGGTTTATGTAAGGAACGTCAAACTTTGGTTTTGTTAAACGCCGCGTCGTCAAAGGAGGTTATGAAAACGTAACCAGGTTAGGCACGATAGACATGAAGTTGAGTGGGAGTACAAGAATGGAACAAGTGTTCCAAAGTAAAATTAGGATAAAGTACCTCTAGGCCACTTGAAGAGTGACAACTGGAAAATGCATGCCCGTGCTCAAATATATTAAGAATTAATCATATGACTTGACAGTTTGTTCTCTAGATCAATAAAGTCAAATAAACATGACGTATCAGATGAGATATGAAAAGACTTGGGAATCAAGCATTGCACTTATTCTAAGTACAAGTGGGAGACTGAAGGATATATTCAATCTGTTTGAAGGAAGATGTTCTTCTGAAGAAGTATCCTAATGCTTATCTAGAAGCCGCTTACGATTGTCAGATCATTTCGGTAATCCGCGGCTAACATAGACCAGATCCTACAACGGGTTACACATAAGAGGGGTAACTTGAACGTAGAGAATATGACAAGTGGGAGCTTTCTTATGGATGGATATGATCCAGTCTGATAGTGCCAAATAAAAAGAAAGAACCAGGCTCGAAAAGGAAGCCCGGAAAAGTGCAAAACCCACTTATGGGCCGACCAGATGAAGCCCAGTAATGCGTTGATCATAGCCGACCATAAGAAAGGGGTGGGCCGGACAGACCAAGCCCATTAAAGGGTTGGTCTAGCAGGCACACCACTAGGGGAAACCCTAATGGGAACCCCTATCAAATGGGATTCCTGATCAGATGTGACTTTAATATTTATCTTTTTTGGGGCTCTTATTAAAACCTAATTGAACTCGGATTCTGATTAGGGTTTCTCTATTTAAGGATCATTATAGAACAAAAAAGGTGTGGAATTTTCTCAAGAGAAAATCAACTCTCTCACACATCTTAGAGAGGGAAGATTTTAGAGAAAAAGCTCCCAGTTCTTTCTAACTAGTCCAGAAGAAGGAGTTTTTCGTCTCAACCTTCATGAAGGTCCTACTGACTTAAAGGGAGGGAGTTCAAGTCAACCGACTCAGTGTCTCAAGTAGAGGAGGTACTCCTTTGAACCTCTTGATCATCCGAGAAGGCGACGGGGAATCGAATTCGAGGAAAGCGAATAAGGTATTCTTCTTTCCGATACTAACTCATTATTATTTGATGCATGCGATCCTCAAACCTAGTGTTAAACATATAGATGTTTGAAATTCCACTAACAACATTAGGTAGTCTTAGAGACATATAAAATCTTACAGATATCACTTAAGCAGAGAGTGGGAGAAAGAGTAGAGAGGGAACGTGTAGAGAGAGAAAAAGTGTTTGTAAAAATAATTGGGGTTTTCCACCATATAAAAGTTTATGGGAGAGTTTATAGGCAACGCCCAAATTTGTTAAAGGCAATGCCATCTACTTCTTCTCCGAGAAAAAATTGCCAGTCGATAAGATCCAAATCCAAATTCCTGCGAAAACCGCATCTCTCTCTCTCTCACTCGGTTTTGTTATGTTTCTTTACTAAGGAGTAAGGATGAAGCGATAAAAAAGTTTGAGCTATATAAGACCAAAGTAGAAACTCCACTGAATAAAAAGAAAAAGGCTTTGAGAAGCGATCGAGGGAGAGAGTATGAATCTCCTTTCGCCGAGATATGAGCCAAGAATGACATAGTTCATCAAACGACGACTCCTTATACACCTCAACAAAATGGTGTGGCAGAGCGGAAAAACATAACGTTAAAAGAAATGATGAACGCTCTATTAATTAATTTCTGTTTACCTCAGAACTTGTGGGGGGAGGCGATATTATCGGCTAGCTAATCACTTATTAAATAAGTTACCCCATAGAAAAACTGGAAAAGTCCATATGAACTATGGAAAGGAAGGATGTCATCCTTTAAATACACAGAACTGTGGGGTGCCTAGTAAAGGTATTGGTTCCTCCTCCTAAACGGGTCAAGATAGGACCTAAGACTGTGGATTGTGTATATATAGGACCCGAAATAAGTAAGAGAGCCTATAGATTACCAGTACAGAAGTCTGAAATTGAAGATATACACGTAAATATCGTTCTAGAATTGAGACATGCTAACTTCTTTGAACACATCTTTCATTTCAAACAATACTCAGAAGTATCATCTGAAAGTAGAAAATGGTAATAGATTAGAAACAGGAAAATCCAGTAAAATCTAAAGAAGATGATATGAAAACTGAGGAAACAATACTTGAACCTCGAAGAGGCAAAAGGACAAAGATAGCTAAGACTTCTGGTCCTGAGTTTTTAACCTATATGGTAGAAAATGAACCTCAGACTTTCACCGAAGCAATGGTTACTCCAGAAGCTCCATTCTGGAAAGTAGCTGTCAATAGTGAAATAGAATCCATCATGCAAAATCACACATGGGAACTAGTAGAGCTCACCGGGTTGTAAGCCTCTAGGCTGCAAATGGATTTTCAAAAGGAAATAATTAGATATATTTAAAGACAAGTATAAAGCGAGACTTGTTGCAAAGGGATTCAGACAAAAAGGAGGGTTATATTATTTCGACACATATTTTCCAGTTAGTCGAATCACCTCAATAAGAGTGTTAGTGGCTATAGCATCCTTATATAATATAGAATTCCCTGATGGATGTGAAAACCGCTTTCTTAAGCAAACAACTCGAAGAAGAAATTTACATGAACAAACCAGAAGGCTTCATAGCTCCGGGTCAAGTTAAGAAAATGTATAGATTAGTGAAATCACTATATGGGCTAAAGAAAGCTCCAAAGCAGTGGCACTTAAAGTTTGGTAACAAATTATTATCTAACGGATTCAAGGTCAATGAATGTAATGTGTCTATACAAAAATCACTGTTAAATGATGTGGTATTCTATGTTTGTATGTGGATGACATGTTAATTATGGGAAATAACTTAGATGTCATCAATACAACTAAAAAGATATTTACGAAAACTTTTGACATGAAAGATTAAGGGAAAGCATGGGTCATTTTTGGAATTAAGGTTTCCAAAACTGTTGAAGGGGTAAGTTTATCTAAAACGAACTACGTTGAGAAAATCTTAGAAAAATTCAGCAAAGATGACCTAAAAGTGGGGAATACTCCGATAAAATAAAGTATTCACTTATTGAAGAATGCAGGTAAAGGAGTAAGACAGTTAACGTTCTCCCTGATTATCGGAAGTCTGATATATCTACTGAATTCTACTCGACCAGGCATAGCCAACTCATTTAGTAAGATAAGTAGATTTACGGTAACCCGAATAACACACATTGGGATGCCATAACGAGAGTGTTACGGTATCTAACGACGATGAAGGAGTACAAATTCATTATACCACATATCCCGCAGTCTTAGAGGGATATGCAACCAAATTGGATATACGATACCGATGACACTAAGTTAGCCAGTGGATATGTGTTTACACTGGGAGGGGCTCCCATATCATGGAAATCTTCAAAGCAAACGTGCATTGCGCGATCGACAATGGATTCAGAATTCATTGCTCTAGATAAAACAGGGGAAGAGGCAGAATGGTTGCGAAAATTCCTTGAAGATATTCTAATATGGGCAAAGCCGGTGCCTGCAATCAATATTCACTGTGATAACCAAGCAGCAATTGCACAGGCATATAAAAAGATGTATAACGGTAAGTCTCGACACATTCGTCGAAGACATAATACCGTTAAGCAACTTCTCTCTGAAGGGGTCGTAACCATAAATTATATAAGATCCAAAGATAACCTAGCGGATCTATTTACAAAAAGGTTATCTATTGAGTTAGTAGTTCCATCATCAAGGGGAATGGCGCTAACGCCTAAAGTAAATGAGTAAAGACATGGTGAAACCCTACCTAGATGATTGGAGATCCATTATCTAGGTTCAAAGGGAAACTGAAGTTATATCCTGACTCGATAGTAACATTGTAAGAGTTCTCTATCTCTGACCCATTCGTAGGATGAATGCAGTGGTGCTTGCACTTATAGGTGAAGCATAAAAGCTTTTACATATATATGAAAACTTCGAACTTGATTCTAATGTGAGGTATAGCAAGATAACTTATAACGGATGACATATACGTGTGTAAACTAGTGTTGGTTTTATGGAAAGGTCGTCATGGCCGATTTCTCTAAAGCATACACGAAATCGGGATTGTTGAGGGTCGAAATGAAGATAACTGAGAACCTAAGTAAGGGATTAGCTGTGTGATAGCTATTTTGGTTTACAATTCCTTGGACTCAGTTCAAGACGAAAAGTTCACTTCCATCCTTGTAAACTATGTAGTTACTCACTAGGAAAGGTTCTAAGTCGAAAGACTACCTTCTTCCGATGCAACAAAGTTTCGCATATGAGCTCTGCAAGTATCTGTCTGTCAGTATAGTATATCTGCACATATCATAGTAAAGCTCGAATTTTCATTCATGTAGGGAATTGTTGGAATCAGAGCCGATTTTGGCTCGAGCCTAATTGTCAAAACTCAGAAAAAGAATGTGCCACTGTGTTCGCCTTGTCGAGCTTTTGAATTTAGAGCAAAAAATCACTCAAATCCGATTCTCGATGACTGAGAAATTCAAGTTCAAAGTTTGGAAGAAAATTGCTTATGTTGGGGATTAAAACGTCAAATGGGACAAGTTTGATTAATTAAGGACCATTTGAGCGAAGAAAGCACGTCCACATCTAGACGGCTCGCGTTCACTCCGCATGATTTGAACAAATATCGACGATCGCGCGATTAGGAACCTCGGGCTAGTTACAGGCACAATCTAGAAATGTTGGATCGACAGGATCCAACAACCTGCATCACCTCCATGTCGGGCTAGCTTCGGGATTTCGTTAAGATCTCAATCTAACAGACATTTCTTTGCTGCATTAGGCTGAATTCGGGTTATAGCTAACACCATCTAACGATCGTCGTTCCTTCCATTTGTTTTAGCTAGATCTAACGGCTCCAAATCCAGCCGGTAAAACTAATTTAAAAACAACCTGATTTCTAAGAGTTGTGTCCCAAAAACTAATGGATTTGTCCCAAAAAATCAAGAGGTGTGTCCCAAATGAAAGTGCCTATTCAATTCTTATTTAAACAACCCAAATTCATCTCATTTTTCATTCAATTCATTTTCTTCTGCTATTCTCTTCTAAAATCAGTATTCTGGTGTGTCTGGAATACAATTCTGACTTTAAAAATATGCTAGTATGTCTAGAATTCTTAAGAAAGAAGTTTTAAGTGAAGTTATAACATTAAAACATCTAAAGATCCATTCGCATCAGTCCGAGAGCTCACATTATTCACAAAGGTTCACCCGCTTTCAGAATATAAAAGTACCATCATAAATTTTGAAAGGATAGTCGTTGTATCTCGAAGGCATACATAGGGGTGTACACGAGCAGAGCTCTTAACGAGCTGCTCGAGCTCGGCTCGACTATTGCTCGTGCTCGCCTCGAATATTAACGATCCTGAGCTTAACACGAGCTCAAAATCAAGCTCGTTTACATAAACAAGCTGAGCTTGAACATTCTTTAGTGTATCACGAGCTACTCGTGAACAGCTCGTTTAACATACTCTTATAATAGTATAGTACATAATTACGTATTAGTATTGAAACTTGTACATGAAATATCAACCATTAAAAA
>BEHA01003367.1:41150-92471 GCA_002897215.1 Eschscholzia californica subsp. californica
AGTAATATTGGAAAACTGTCTACTTGATTCGATCTTTGTTTCCGCATATGACAAATATTCATCAAAGGGAAGAAAAACATACCTGAAGATACTTTTCAATTGAGTCCAATCATCTATGAATTCTTTTCCTTCATTGATGAGTCTGCATTGCATCTCGTTGAATTTGTCGTAGACTCTTTCAGATAAGTGTTGTTCAACGACAAAAACCTTATCTTCATCACGAACCTCTTGGTTTATAAACCAATCTTCCATCTGTTGATCCAAAAATCTATGTGATATTGACAATCAAACATAGGGATTGTGGAAACGACATTGATTTTGGTTTGATCTTTTCGATCAACATAGAGCTGTTGTGCACCTCTAAAAGGATCCCAACATAAACGCGGAAGATTTTTCCAACATTCAAGATGAGAAGTAGCTAAAAAAATTTTATCTGTTCCCTGATTCTTAAAGCTCTGAATACCAGCTGATGTAGATTGTTGCGGAAGCGTAAAAGTAATGGAATCCACCATTGTTAATAAACTAAACTAACGAAATAAAACTGATAAAATAACGATAAACAATAAACTTGATTAATAACTTGATTAACAATAAACTTGGTTGATAATATTCTTTAATCTCCCTGACAAAGACAGACTAGACTTCTCTTATATAGAGATTGTACTTTCCTAGATAGACTCGAATAAAGAAAGAAGATAATTACTAAAGAAACTTTCCTAGATGGCTTGGACTCTAAACATGGAAACCCTAAATACTAAAATCTGGAAACTACGCTAATGTAGTAACCTGGCCGTTAAGCCCACTAATCTCTTGGCCGAAAGGCCCATTAAGGAGATGGCCTCCATCAGAGTTAGTCATTTTAATGGTAGGTATTGATTCAAGAAAGGAGCTAGAAGCAGGAGATGAGCTATGAGAAACTGGTTAAATCTCATCACTTGCTCCACCAGCAATGGGGTTGGTTTCATCTTGGGAATCGTTTAAGTGTCCAGGAAGATGTCGGAGAAGGTAATCATCTGAGGCAACAACACAAATTGAAGAGGGTATTTTAGTAGTTAGCGTTTGAAGAGGATTTGAAGTTGAAGTAGAATTGAGATTGGGTATATTGTTGGGGTTGTTATGGTGTTTGTTGTGGGTGGTAATGTGAAGAGGGAAAAAATCCATTTGCTCGAGGAAGTTACCATGGGAGAGGGAAAGAAGAGGTAGAGAGGAAGAGGGGAGAACAACTCACGTGGCGTTTCAGGACACCAGTTATTGCTGGTGTTTGATGTCACTAGATACTGAATGATATATTCATTCGGTCTGAAGGAAGATGTCCTTGTGAAGGAGTGTCCTTCTACCAAGATCATGGAAATGCGTGCAATTTGGCGAATAGGATAACGATGACCTTATCCGGAAGATCATCTAGTACGATCCAATTAGGGATCATAATGCTTAGCTAGAAGCCACTTACGATCGTCGAATCACTTCGGTAATCCACGGCTAACATAGACGGATCCTACAACAGGTTACACATAAGAGGGGTAACTTGAACGGAGAGAATAAGACTAGTGGGAGCTTGCCTATGGATGGATATGATCCAGTCTGATAGTGCCAAATAGAAAGAAAGAATCAGACTCGAAAAGGAAGCCCGGAAAATTGCAAAACCCACTTATGGGCTGACCAAATCAAGCCCAGTAAAGGGGTTGATCATAAAAGACCATAAGAAAGGGGTGGGTCGGACAAACCAATCCCATTAAGGGGCTGGTCTGGTCGTCCTCACCCTTAGGGGGAACCCTAATGGGAATCCTTATCAAATGGGATTCCCAATCAGATGGGACTCTGATATTTATCTTTTCTGGGGCTCTTATTGAAACCTAATTGGACTGGGATTCTAATTAGGATTTCTCTATATAAAGACCATTATAGAACAGAAAAGGTGTGAAATTTTCTCAAGAGAAAACCAACTCTCTCACACATCTTAGAGAGAGAAGATTTTAGAGAAAAAGCTCTCAGTTCTTTCTAACTAGTCCAAGAGAAGGAGTTCTTCGTCTCAACCTTCATCAAGGTCCTAGCTGACTTAAAGGGAAGAAGTTCAAGTCAACCTACTCAGTGTCTCAAGTAGAGGAGCTACTACTTTAAAGCTCTTGATCATCCGAAAAGGCAACGAAATCGAATTCGAGGAAAGCGAATAAGGTTATCCTTCTTTCCGTTATTAACTCGTTACTAGTTCATGCATGCGATCCTTAAAACCTAGTGTTAAACATAGAGATGTTTGAGATTCCGCTAACAATATTAGGTAGTCTTAGAGACATATAAAACCTTGCAGTGGTATCAGAGCCTCTTGCATGTAACTAGTTCTGGTTAGTCGAATTAGATTAAGACTTGTTTAGTTAGATAGATGAGTTTGAATTAAAGATTCGGACACATATTTGGTTAGTTTAAGTGTGATTTAGACGTAATCAAATAGAGTTTTAAAGCTATTTCAATGCATATAAACATTAGATTTTTCTATTTTTTGAAAATAGTTTCCGAAAACGAGTTTAATGGCTTATGATTCTTTGAAAAAGAGTTTTAAAACAGGAGTTATTTTTTATGTTTTTCATCATAAAACAACAGGTTGGAACCCTAGAAAACGTGGATGAAGAAGGTGAAACGGCAGTTTCCAAAAAAATTTGGAAACTGCCGGTTTGTCCGGCCAGGACCCGTCTGGCAGGTCCCGCACATCTCGGGATATGTCCGAAGACGCGGAAAGGTCGGACCAGGAGCTTATCCTGGTCCGAGCTTTGCTGGAGTCCGAGACGCGTACGTCTCAGACGCGTCTAGAATGCGTTTGGGGATCCTAACGGGTCTAGGATGCAACTGGGATATCCCGACACGTCTCGGTCGTGGACCGAGTGTCCAGGCGCGTCTAAGACGCGTCTAGAGCATCTCAGACTTCACGTCCGAGATGGCTCATGTCCTAACCTAAGTCAGACGCGTCTGAGGCACTAGGACGCGTCCAGCTTAGGGCTAGGACGGGTCTGGCCGAGGGACACAACACGTTTAGAACGTGCTACCCCTGGTCCGACTAGTACGAGGTTGCGACCTAGACTCCACCCGAGAGTCCAGACGCGTCTGGCACGTCTCGAGGCATCTCAGACTTCATGTCTGAGATGGCCTATACGACCAGACCTTGGTCAGACGCGTCTGAGATGGTAGGACGTGTCAAGCCTAGGGCTAAGACGCGTCTGGACCAAGGGACTCGACACGTTTGGAACGTGCTGTCCCAGGTCCGACCTATGTCCGGCTCATGCCGAGACATGTCTTGGGCTTGCTCGAGACTTGTCTATGGGCCTTGACCAAGGGTTGACTAGGGTCTTTCACGAGTTTGACTCGGGCCTTTTGGGCCTTGACCCGCCTGGGAGTTTTTCGAGTTTTTCTTCTAGGTTCCACACGAATTTTTCCTAAATTGACCTGGGTCTCCCGAAAGCCCAAAACGGAGTTTTTTCTTTTTTTCTAGAATTGATTTTAGAAATCTTTACGGATAAAACCAAATCGTGCCTTTAGTCAGAATTTTACGAAAATGGGCTTAGGGCCCGTTTAGCATATAGATGTCAATAAATACTCCTGAATAGCTATACGGATCATAGGGACCCTTGATTCCAACCTTAGAGGCGAATATAGATTGCATACTTAAGCATATTATGAATGTCATATTATTATATGCATGTTTGTGAATGCGGAGACTCGTATGGCCATAGAAGTTTCTAATTCTTGTTTTTAAGCACAAGTGTGTGCCCGATGTAATAATTAATTTCAAGTTCAAAGTTTGGACGAAAATCGGTTAAGTTGGGGATTAAAACGTCAAAAGGGACAAGTTTGATTAATTAAGGACCATTTGAGCGAAGAAAGCGCGTCCACATCTGGACGGCTCGCGTTCACTCCGCATGATTTGAACAAAATTCGACGGTCGCGCGATTAGGAATCTCGGGCTAGTTACAGGCACAATCCAAAAATGTTGGATCGACCGGATCTAACAACCTGCATCACCTCCATGTCGGGCTAGGTTCGGGATTTCGTCAAGATCTCAATCTAACAGACATTTCGTTGCTTCATTGGGTTGAATTCGGGATATAGCTAACACCATCTAACGATCGTCGTTCCTTCCATTTGTTTTAGCTAGATCTAACGGCTCCAAATCCAGCCGGTAAAACTAATTTAAGAACCAACTCATTTCTAAGAGTTGTGTCCCCAAAACTAAAGTATTTGTCCCAAAAAATCAAGAGTTGTGTCCCAAATGAAAGTGCCTATTCGATTCCTATTTAAACAAACAAATTCATCTCATTTTTCTTTCAATTCATTCTCTTCTGCTATTCTCTTCTAAAATCAGTATTCTGGTGTGTCTGGAATACAATTCTGACTTAGAAATATGCTAGTGTGTCTGGAATTCTTAAGAAAGAAGTTTTAAGTGAAGTTATAACATTAAAGCATCTAGAAGATCCATTCGCATCAGTTTGAGAGCTCACATTATTTACAAAGGTTCGCCCACTTTCAAAATATAAAAGTACCATCATAAATTCTGAAAGGATAGTCGTTGTATCTCGAAGGCATACACCCTAACTGTTGGTACTGTTATGGAGGTGTAAAATGTCTTAAGGAAGAAAGTTTATTCTCGCCTCGACTTAAAAAATTATTCTTCTTATTTTTGTCTGTCTCGGTTAATCCGAAAGAAGGAATTACTGATAAGTCAGTATCCAGTTATCGTTTATCTCTCTATAAATTAGAGAACGGAAACTCTATCTTAATCAAGACAAGACAGTGAAAGATCGATTTATCCACTTCTAACTAGAGAAACAACATGTCATTGTTGTACTATAGCGGTAATATTTCCCCCTTAAATGTTTGTGATTCTTGTAATGTGTTGTAAGAAAGTTTCATCTTCTCTTAACTGATCATGCAGAAACAACGAATGAAACTTAAATATCGTGTTTACTTACAAAATTCATGGCATCTAGAGAGACATTGTTTTCTTCTTGTTTATAGATTGTACCTACTTTTCCTTTGATTTCTGAATCCAGATTTCGGTTAGAGTTCGATTTCGATCTGGTGCCCCAGCTACTAATAATATTTCTCAAAACCTAAAATACGAGTACATAAAAAGAGAGTAGATTCTTCGGCTGATTTCACCATATTCTATGGCCGTGAAACAAGGAAAACAATTTCCTGATCCCCGGAAGTAAGTAGAGAAGATTTCTCTTCGTGGATCTAGGGTTTGAAACCCTAGATCCACTCCATATTTTCTGACTGGTAAGAGAAAAGAGGATAGAGAAAACAAAGGAAGAAGAAGAAATAAAAAATGTGGGTTGAACGTCGTTGGTGGCCAACCTTTTACCGGAGAAGAAGGAAGATGGGCATTGGCCCAGTAGATCACATTGCCTTTAACCATTCATGGGATTGCCTTTAGCCACATTGCTTTTAACAACTTTGAGCATTGCCTATAAAACTTCCCAAAGTTTATTCCCAGGAAACATATTTTGTTTCCCAAAATATCTACTTTTTGGAAATGTCATCATACTAGTAATTAAATTAATGTAATATAACAAAAGTGAACAAATATTTTCAGGATACATGTAAAAAAAGTAACACCCAAACAAAATGGGACAGAGAAAGTAGCGAATAAAAGTAATACAAAGTGCTAGTAAAATCCTTATGTCGTGTTCTTTTTTTGGAAGTTGACTACGATCAACGGTAGTCATTACATTTGACATTGATACATCAAAGATGTGATAAGCTCAATAACCGCCCATTCAAAGTGCTATAGCCTAACTAAACTATAGCCTAAAGCCCAACTACATTATTTATACCCTAATAATCCTAATTCAAATAACCAAAGATTCCACCTTCTCTGGGATTCAAACATGAGACTTCGGGACTTTCTGGAGTTTATATCGTGTTATTGATCAAAGAAAAGTGTACAAGATCATGACCTCCACTTCTAAAAAAAAAAAATCATGACATCCAATCATTTACAGTCTACCAAATGAGTACTTGCTCTACTTGTCTTCAATTAATTAAATCAAAACCCTTATTCATGCATTTTCCTTCAATCTCAATAACTAATTTCTAAGATTTTCTGAGTATATGGAAGAATTCTAAAAAGGAATCAATCATGAATATGGATATTCAGCCTTCTCAGCCAAATTGAATGGAGAGTCATATGAAATACATCAAATCTCTTAGGAGTACCATGTACCAAGAAATGTCTTTGCACTTCCTTCACATTCTTATGCATTTCAAAATATTTATCTTCTGGTATCGCCGTTAAAATTTTCTTCAGATTTGGAATTTCCTCAACTGATATCTGAATAGAAAACGAGTTCCAATTAAGAACATCACTATATGGTGGAACAAAATTATCGGAAATTAGAACTGGAACGCACTCTGCGTACATAGCCTCCGGAATTCTCGGGCTGGCTACTTCATACCCACTTGGACAAAGACAAAATTTGCTCTTGGTCATCATGTCATGGTAAGATAATTCTACTGGGAGCTTGTTATAAACTTGTATATCTTCATCTTTGTTTAGCCAATGCTCAAATATGACCGACCGAATATATCCATGTACACCCCCTGCGAAGAATGCCAGTACAGTACGGCCAGAAGGCGGTAGACCTCCAACGAAGCCGGCAAGATCACCTGTCTCGAGGTTAAATTCAACCAAGGATGCATCCTTGGAAGGATCGAACCCTTCAGAACGATTTGCATTGCATAAAACCCTAATAGAGTTGTTATATAGATTTGGGACACTAAATGATACCACAGGTGCCTGCAATAAATATAGAAAATACCTCAATTGACAGTGGTTGAGTTATACAAATTTCAGTATCCTTATAAATTTTCGATATCCATTTATAACAAAAATATTCTATAGTAAACTTGTAGGGGAGAACTTACCCAATCATGACAAGAAAGCATGGCATGGTCAGCCCCAAGACTTCTGTTCCAGTAAGGATATTTTTGTGCAATGATAGTAACATAGTCTAGAGCAGCTTGTTCCATACCGAAGAAATCTTTGGGCTCATGATATAAGTATGCAACCATCTGGGAAACACTGAAGGGAAGGAAATAAACATGAGCTTCTTCAGGATCATGAGTTCTGAACTTAGTTTCTATCTCCATTTGATGAATAAACATTCCTTCTGATGCATATGTACTTTTATAAGGACCGGTGTGAAACAATGGTGGATCGCCTTCTCTGTAAACAAAGATCTTGAATATTTTCTCCATTTCCAAGTAACTCCTACAAACATTCATGTAAATCTCATGATGATCAATTGAGGGTGTCGATTGAATAATACTCCAATTAGGTGGTTTTTGTTTTTTTCTCATTATCTGCAACTAATTCGTCTAACATCACGAGTCACACAACAAAAAAACATTTTCAAATCTACTTCAGTCAATTCAAACATCATATCAAATTTCATAAATGACTTGGAATAAAACAAGCACTACCTTAAACCAGACAAGTTTGGATTCTCACAAACATTAGCACCACTATGAACTAGCTGTATGATTATCAATCGTATTTAATATATATACATTTACATGGAGACATAACACTTACCGGTGGAACATATCAGCATTTCGATAAATATCGCCTTTTGGGACATAAAAATCTGAAGTTTGATTATGATTTTCATAATTTAATGGTGCAGCATCTCTTATAGAAGATCTAGCTCTTGCAAGACCTGCTTCTAGCTTTTCTAATTTGCTAAATTTCTTCACTTTTGCTTCTACCTACAAATTGTGTACATAAATCATATAAATTTGAGTATCAGATATATATATTTAGGTTATAAGTTGATCATCAAAAGAGTGGTAACTGTATAGTACTTACTTGTGACTTTGGTGGTTTTGTAAGTTTTGCTGAGAAAGTAGAATGGTTACTGGAGAAGTCTGAAGAAACTGATGAGAGAGGATAAGATACCGATGAGTTCTTCCGACTGAAGTGAGTAGAAGCAATCAAGGATAAAATAAACAGACTTATTGAGATACTAATAATCAGTAAAGAAGAAGAAGAAGAAGAGTTCTTCATTTCTCTCTCTCCTGTGGTCTTGAGATTGGACCTTGGAAGAAAAGTAGTAGCCAACAAGTGACTTGGCAACTGTGAAACTGGGGCATGGGAAATGTTCCCTTTTTTATGCTCAACTGTTTAACAACTAGATCTTTAGCTGATGCTGTAGGAATTGATTTGAATTCTTCATTTGCAAAATGAGCCCAATTTTTGATTAGGTTGCTGATTTGTCCTCCAAATTTGTCCAGTAGATCTTTTGAACTATATATGAAATTTGACCATTCGGTTACTCGATTTTTACGTCTATTTTTCTCTCCACTTTCTTTAGGACCCCAGACACGTACATCATCGGTAGTCGATATCGTATTTCCGGAGCCTTCCGAAGGTGTAAAAAGATAACATTGCACTTCATTCTGTTATCTACGTAGGACATGCGATGTAGAGGAGAGTACATAGAGATATATTTCAAATATTTTTGTTTTTCTTGTTATTTATTATCTCTTGTTAGTGTTTTGATTTATTATTAACCAAAAGGAAAAGAGAGAAAGAGGAACAACAATGATGTTATGCCCGGTGTTTATCCCGCCCAAACCGGCTTTTTGACGTGGCACGCCAGACAAACATAGCATCTCACGTGGGATAGAAGGCAAAAGTACGAGGGATTTCAGCATTTTCACAAATGGTCCCTAAAAATTAATTTTTAATCATAAAAAAGGGCTTCCCAATCAGCTAAGAAGAAAACCCGATTTGTTGTGAGGAAGGGGATCTTTACTCATTTTCGCCATTTAGCATGCAAAGACTCTTTTTGTGATTGAAAGAAATTTGAGGGACAAATTTTGAAATCCCTTATAACTTCAAAGTTGTGAAGTTCATATAAAAGGTCCGAATGAATAGGGAAATGCTAAGTGTACGAAGAATCTTTGACAAGATTCTTGACACGATGAGTCACACGGATAAAAGAACGATCTAGATTAAAGTCAAACTTTGAAATTTTTTGAATTTCTTTTGTCTTTTAGTGAAAATGACTCATTATGTCAAGGATTTTGTACATGTAGCACTCCCGGATCAAAGGTCCGAATGAATAACCCCCTCTTCTCTTCGTTTTTTTCTCTCACTTAATATCATTATAAATTTAATAAGCGCCAAAACACTCACATATTTAGCTCCATTCCTCTCAAATTAAGTGAAATTGGCTCCTGCTTATTTTGATTTCAAAGCAATGTGAAGTAATTGAAATGGAAGCTTAACAAAACGTATCCCAAGTTAAAGGGGCAAGACTTCTCGAGCTATGTTCTAAATGTGGTTCATGCCTACCTCGGGTGGTACAAATCTTATATTAAATTTGAGTTTGAATTGCTTTGAAGTTGAGTTGAAATTGACCATTGAAAACATATATCATACAATTGGGGAAAATATTAATTTTGCTTAAAATAAACTACAGTACAAACTAACATTTTACTTATTTTTAAGTTTTTACTGAAAACTTTGTACATTTATTGTCTGCAAGTTTGCAACATTTGAAGCATTACAAATTTTATAATATACTAAACCAAAATAACAACCCAAAATGACCGAAGTTTGAAGGAGCAAAGAAAAAGAACACTCAAATTACATGTATAATAGTGAAGAAAGGCAGATTGGAGATTTAGGGATTTTGATTATAGATTGAACATGTGTGGTTTAGGACAATCTTAGAGAGAGATTTACCCAAGAGTTGCAGAGCTAGAAGTCTTAAAAAAAAATCAAAATTTGATCTTTGGAGAGAACAAAGATGATGGGAGGGGTTTGAGGAAGGGGTGTTTCTAAAGGCACCAGGCCGAAAGGCTGTTAGCATCCGAAAATTTTATTGACTCGGGTCAATAGCCATTGACTCGAGTTCTCTATAAGCACCGGTTTTTAACGTGGGTGACATTCACCTTCATTTGCTTCTTCCATCTTCTTCTTCTAAAATAAAAAGAATACCAATTCATTTTTTTTTTCCAAAACAAAAATTATGGGTGCTCATCTAGATAGTGTAAGTAAAAAATCTTTCATTTTCTCTTATTTACTTTCTATTCCTGTTAGTAAATATACAAAATTCAAAAGAATGGATCCACTCTCTTCTTCCTTCTTTACAAAATTTCATCCACAAAATAAATTTATTTTCTCTCATCTTCCTTCTCATGTTCATCTTCATCTTCATCCCTTCTATATCCCCTCTGTAAATGTAAAAGAAAGATTGAAAGATTCAATACCAAAACCTTCTTCTTCCCAAAAACAAAACCCAAAATCCAATTCAGTAAATTCATCACCATTAAAGAGAACAAAAATTGCAGGAAACCCAAGAGATCTATATTATCTACTAGATCAGATTCTTCATTTTCACTTCCAACCACCATCTTCAACACATTTGATCATTTCTTAAATAACTTCATTGATCCGCCAATCCGTCCTTTTGTTGATCACCCCCACCTATTATTATCATTTATTAATCACCCCCAAAATATAAAGTAAAAAAGTACACGAGAAAGAGAATAAGGGTTTTTAGAGAGAGAAAGATGAAGAAAACCTTGCGAGAAGTAGCAGAGGAGCTGGTCATGGACGAGTTCACGAGAAAGAGAATGAGGATTGGGATGTTTTTTAAGCCCCGAATCAGCTGATCCGTTTGGCCCTCTTAGGTCCCGGATCAGCTGATCCGTTTGGTCCTCTTAGGTCCCGGATCAGCTGATCCGTTTTGTGCTCTTAGGTCCCGGATTAGCTGATCCGTTTGGTTCTCTTAGGTCCCGGATCAGCTGATCCGTTTGGTCCTCTTAAGGCTCGGATTGGTTCAGTCCGTCCGATAGATTTTGTTTTATGTTGTGATAAACGAATGGAGGTGTTAGGGTTAAGTTGGCTTCGACTGGTGCCTACATAGTTGTACGGTGTTAACAGAGAAAGGAGCAACTGAGCCTAGTGCTAATAGAGATGGATGCTAACAGCCTTTTGGCCCGGTGCCTTTAGAAGCAACCTTGAGGAAGTTGGTGAATGAGGGAAAGGAGACTAAGTTTTCTAAAAAAGTGGAAGTAGTTAGGGTACCCTTTACCTACTTAATTTAGAAATGTTAGATGAAAATGTTTTCACTTTTTAAATGGCAAGTTACGACAGGACAAAAAACCTAGCTCATTTGTTACCTAGGTTGCTTTTCAAATTTGTATAGCTGAAAAAGCTTTGTTATGAAAAAGAATCAAATTATTTGCCTCTTTTGTCACCATCAATTAACATTCACCACTATCCTAACCGCTTCACCACCTTTAACTACAACCACTCCACCAATTCCGCACTATAACCACTGTTCCACCTCCGCCACCACTAAACAACTTCTGCCACCACTCCACCACCGTCACCACAACTCTACGACATCAGTTGCAACTCCATCACTGAAGAACAAGAAGATCCTAAAATTTTAACTAAGAGAGAAAGTGAGTTTAATGGGTAAAAATATTTTGAGAATATAAAAAGAAATAGAAAATGACCTGATGATATATTAATTACTATATTGTTTAACAGATGAATGATAAATACATACTCTTTAATATTTTAACACTTTCACGGATTCCAAAAACTAACTTGTCTATTTTGCTTATCATGTAAATTTTTTAATTCAAACACTCATTTCTATTCTTTTAAATATGAAAACTTTTGTTCTTTAAATAATGATTCTTAAAATTGCAAAACATATACGTTTAAATCACAAAAAAATAATATATATATATATATATCAGTGAAGTCTCCTAAAGACGAAGATTAAGTTAAGTAAACGAATACAGTAAATTGACTATTAAATGATTCACACTAATGAAGATCGTTAGTGTTTAGCCCCACAATTAGGTGGAGTAGCATCTCCAATGGGGCACTCTAACAAACACTCTAGAATTCCTAGTTGTCTAGTGTCAATGAAGATTCTCTTTCCTAAGTATCAATATAGAGACACTCTTAGCTTTTTTTAGTCTTTAATGGAGATCTCCAGAATACCTCTACTTAATACGCATCTCACTCTTACATTCAATAGAGAAAAAGTAGTTAAAAATAAGGGTTTCTATTGGTTAAATTATTAAGTGACACTTAGAGAGTCTCAAGGAGACACTCTACTAGACACTTAGGATTTATAGAGATTTTGTTCAAAAGATCTTCTCCAATGGGACACTCTACGAGACACTCTATAATAATATGGAACATTTATTAATGAGACTCTTAAGGGAGACACTCTAAATTTAGTGTGTCCTTGAGACTCCTAGGTGTCACTTAATAATTTTAATTAATCGAAATTCTTATTTTTTAACTACTTCTTGTCTATTAAATTAAAGAGTGACATGTGTATTGAGTAGAGGTATTTATCTCCATTAGAGACAAAAAAAAAGTTTAAAGTGTCTATCATCGAAATTTAAAAAAGAAAAATTTCATTGTCACTTCACAACTAGGATTTTGAATATTTGTTAGTGTCCCGTTGGAAATGCTCTAACTAACTTATGATCCAAGGGTGGATTGGGATGGAGGTGTACTTGGAAAACACACTTATAATAAATGAGAACCTTTAGCCTTCCAGGTCTAGCCTCGGAACAAGAAACATGATAGCTTACCGGACAAGATACGCACTAAAATGTTTCCTAATCTCAATTCCCTAACAAGTCTTTTCTTCCTAATTTATGCAAGAAAAAGTTGGGGTGTAATATTTTTTTTTTTCTTAGCCTTGTTTAGTGTACCCTTTTTTTATTGTCTAAATTGTTTAATATACCTGGTGGGTAAATATAGTAGTTTTTTTTTTGTTGAACATTTAAATATACTAGTTGAACTTGATTCAATTTGTTCTATAAATCACTTTCACGTAAACTCATCATACACGTGTAATTTTAGGTCGCTGAATTGGGGAATAAAGAAAAATCTCTAAGGAATAAATTTTTTGGAAAATTCATGTTTTTTTCTAAATCCTCGAAGGAATATTTTCCTATGGAGAACATTAATTTTAAGGAAAACTCATCCATCTCATCTCCTCCGCAACTTCTGGTCATTCTTTCAGCGTCTTGAAGGGTGTATTTGGGAATAGGTTTTGAGTTTTCCACTTTTTTCTCCGGAAACTTTTTTGTTTCCCAAAACACCCACCTATTTAAAATTATAAACTCCATTTTTGTTACCTTTAAAAACTAAATTTAAACAAAAAGACTTGTAGAACCAAAACTAACAATTTCTTATTTTTTATTAGTAAATTATGTGATGTGGAGCGATTTGTGGGTTCCACCAGTACCACCACACATTTTTGAATTTTGTCGTTAGTTACTGCCTTTTAGGTCGGTTATTTGTTAGATTCTGCCAGGTGCTAGTAGTTCTGAGCGGCTTTTTTCTGGTATCTTCCCAGAATCAACCCTTTTTTAGGAGTATTTAGTCGTGATCTAGTCTCTTTCGTTCAAGATTAAGTTTTTCAGTTCTATTAGTAATTTAGGCCTTCAATTGAGTCATCACAGTCAATTTCTGCAACAGTTTGCTGCCTTAACCACGGAGAAATTATCACCGTTACGGTGGAAGGAGAGGATCTTACCCCATAGATGACGAACATAATCAAACAGGGAGTTGTTTGGTTTCAGAGTACAAAAAAGGTTGATATATATTGGGCAAGCTTTGATTCGGATTTCGAGTCATTCATGGTCCCAATAAATTTCACCTAACAAAAGTGCAAGATAATGTGTTTTTGTCACTTTACTCAACAAAAGTGCAAGATAATGTGTTTTTGTCACTTTACTCAACAAAAGTGCAAGATAATGTGTTTTTGTCACTTTTGTTGAAATTCCTTACATCTTCGGAATTAGATCTGGCTATGGAAAGTTCCCCATCGATGATTTAGGAGGAACTCATAGTGTTACAAGCATGTCGTAACGACGTCTCTCCTAGTGATCACAAGTTTGAATCGACATGATTTTGGGTCCAACTACACGGATATCCACTCGGTCACTTAGACAATACCACCGTTAACTGTCTTGCCGGTTCCCTAGGGAAATTTATTCCTACTACAACCGAGGATGTTATCAAATGGAGTATGTTCGAACGAGTTTGGATAAAATTAGCCTGGTTAAACCACTACCACAAAGAGTATATCTCAAACTATCAAACTCACAATTGATTTTAATTGAACTCAAAGTTGAAAAACTGCCTAGGTTATGTGTTTCTTGTGGTTTCTTGGGACATACTATTAAGTTTTGTCCAACGATCCTTGCTTTTAACAATCTTCCAAACTAACATATGTCCGATAAACATAAACAAATGGTACTAAAGGCTATGGTTCTTAAGTACAAAGATGAGTACAAGGTTCCTTTCAACATTCGAAATCAAATGATCAAATGAAAGAACTGAGGTCATTTGGTATAGACCGACCCCAACATTTCACCCAGAATATTAATAATTGTTTTGCTGATGTCGGAGTGGAACAATTTCCCATACCCGATCCCAGTATACGTATTAATTTTGGTGACATATTGTCAAGTATATGCCAGATTTAAAGGTATAAAGCTCTGACGGCAATCGGAGTGGAGGCCATCCATTCATCAGGGAGTCTAGAGGAATAGTTACCACAACGAAGGGAGGACAGGGGAACACCATCCGCAATGCAAACATCTGACGTCACTAATCAGCAAATAATGTCACAAGGAGAAAGATCAAAGAAACATTATAAGCAAACAACCAGACAACTTACGATTGGAGGCACGGACGAAGGGGCATCGGCAACCCAAATGCCGCGGTCATCATGAATGTTTTTGCTACGAATTGTCGGGGACTTGGGAACACCCCGACAAAAGAGACTTTAGGCCAGTTCGACAAAACCATCGTTGGTTTTTCTCTTTGAAACTAGATTAACTACTTATAAACTTTTTCATGTTTTCTTAAATGTAATCTTCCTTATTAAACTATGTGCCTTCTGTTGGTAAAGGAGGCGGTCTGTTATTGCATTGGCCTCCTAGTTTACAAGTAGATATTGTTTCATCTTTGATAAATCTTATCTATATAATTGTTAAAACTAATACAGACAATGATTATTAGGATCTATTTTGTATTTATGGCCCGCTGGGACTAACCTACTGTCTAAAATTCGTGCGTTAACCCGCCCATATTGTTGCATGGGAGACTTAAATGCGATTTCAATGCTTTCCAAAAAGTTTGGGGGTTCTACAAATATTCTGTTCATGTTTAATTGGACCTAGGATTTAATGGGCCAGGATACACGTGGACGAACTGTAAGGCGATTAACCATCCAACAAAGGAACACCGGGATAGAGTGCTCTGTGATTTAAATGGCTGCAATCTTTTCTTAAGGCAGGGATATTTCCTCTACCTCGTATTAATAGTGACCATGCACCTCTACTTCTTAAATTGCAGGTTCAAGGACATATATTAAACACGATAGCCAAATTCAAGGTGTTTTGGACCAAACATGAGGATTACTCCTCTACTTTTCTAACTGAATGAGAAAACAATTCTGCCTCATTCCTGACAAAAATCCAACAATTAAAAAACTCATTAAAAGGATGGAGCAAGAGAGCTATCAGTATTTTAGCAAACAAACTTAAAATTTTGAGTAAACGATTACTTGACATTGAGTCACTCCCAGAGAAAACCTTGTTAATGGAAAGTAAAATTCAAGAAGAACTTATGCATCTAGAAATGTGCAATGTACACGGGTTGAACAAAGGGCTAAAGCGAAGTGGGTATATAACGGGGATCGGAATACAAGACCTTTTCATATGGCGATGTCAACAAGACGCCAGAAAATACTATACATTAAATCACTCTTAGGTCAAAACAGATTATTCGAGAATCGGAATACAAGACCTTTTCATATGGCAATGTTAACATACGCTAGAAAATACTATACATCAAATCACTCTTAGGTCTGGACAGACTACTCGGGAATCAGAGCAGATTTCAAATGAATTTATTGAATACTTTCAAAACATATTTAGGTCAGAACCAGTTAGGTCTCTCCTAGTTGAGATTATTAATGCGTACAAAGTACTATCGGCTGAACAGTTGGCCTTCATCTCAAGGGTTCCTTCGTTAGAGGAAATCAGCGCAGTAGTTATGGAAATGGGTTCGATAAAAGCCCGGGATCAGACGGTCTGTCGTGTTTATTTTTCCAACATAACTGGGATAACATTGGAGGCAAACTTATCTCCCACATTCATGAGGCTTTTATACCAGGTTCCATCAATCATTCTCTTAATTTTATTACTATTGCCTTGATCCCTAAGAGTAGAAACCCTGTATGACCTCAGAGTTTAGACCGATTTTGTTTACAACTCAGTCTATAAGTTCATCATTAAGCTGATTGCAAGTCGAATCCGACCTTTTCTTGAAGATAGTACCATGTGGACCCAGAACTCCTTTGCCCTTGATAGACAGATTACGGATAATATTATCGTGGTTAAAGAACTCCTATATTCTATGAATACTTCCCGAGCAAAAAAGGGGGCCTTCTTCTTAAAATGGATATGGCAAAAGCTCATGATAGAGTAAACTGGGAATTCCTAGAGACCGTTATGAAAGCCTTTGTCATCCATGGCATTCTACTACGGTTGATCATGTTCTGTATCACGACAGCTAGATTTAGTATCCAAATTAATGGTCGACTGGTAGGTGATTTTACGACCTCTAGAGGTCCTAGACATGGGTTCCCCCTATCACCTTATCTGTTTATCCTATCCTCATAGTCACTCTCACTCTTAATTTCTCATTATGAACTTCAAGGGAACACTACAAAAATACGTCACTTTTATAACGGCTAAAGCCGTTACAACAGCTCGGAAAGCCGTTATAAAAAGCTTTTTATAACGGCCAAGAACCGTTATATAAAAAAAATGGGCCGTTATAAAAAGTCCCGTTGCAAATACAGTTGTAACAGCTTTAGGCCGTTACAGTTACACTTTTTATCACGGCTTGGTGTGGGAGAGCCGTTATAAAAAGGCTCACCAAACTGGCGGGAATTCTGGTGGCGGCAAATGAGAAGGGTAATTTGTAACGGCAAATTTTAATAAAACCGTTATATATGCTGTCTCTTGTAACGGCTCTTTTGAAAGAAGCCGTTATAAATGCCACCTTTTGTAACGGCTTTGTCCAAAAAGGCCGTTATAAATGACTGATTTGAAAAAAAAAAATTCAAAAGCTCTGGAATCCCGCTAGCAAAATATTGCAGCTTTTACCTATCACCTGTATTTATACCAGGAAGTCATTAAATTAACCTAGATATACCCATTACACGAAAGAGATTAACGGATAAAATAAGCATAAGAAAGACATTAACTGATTCTTAGAGTTGAAATGCGAAAGAGATGTATACATTCTGACGATATGGAATCATAATTTAAACAGGAATTCGTCGATGTTTATACATTCAAAACAAACAAAAGACAAAGAAGAACAAAGTGAACTAAGCGAAACCGATTCTAATTCAATGCATCTCAAAGGTGAAAACTAAAACTAGGGAACCAGAGATATCACCTTAATGTTCAGCAAATTGGATTGTTTTCAGAGCCTTCTTCCTCTACTGAAGCTAAGACCAATTGGGGTTGAGGAACGTATCCTTCTTTCCTAGCTTTTCGCTTTTCACGCTGCAACCTGAAGTACTCTCTCTTCCTTGCTCGGTAACTATTCGGATTTTCAGGTTGTACCACGCGAGGATAAACACTAACCTGTTGAATCACATGAAACCATTATTAAGCTTCGATCGAAGAACATTTAGTAATACAAATGTAAGAGCTAAATTACTAAATTTCTGATCCCACCTTTTTCCTGTCTGGTCCGAACTTTTCGAATTTTACTAATCCATCAATTAAGGAGAAGATTGTATGGTCCTTGCCCAGTCCCACATTTTTGCCTGGATGGAACTGAAACAACATACAACAAATATTAAGTAAATGCCCCCTTCCTTTCTGGAAATTGCAGAGGAAATAGTGCAAAAATGTCATCGAGATTTTCGAAGGGTAGCTTCACATACTTTCCAGACTCGATCTCCTGCCTCTCTTCTGATCACATAACTCAACTCCTCCCCATGATTTCACACTTCAACCAAATCAACTATATATATGGGTTTCTCATTCCGAAACTAATTCCGTAAAGAATTACGTGAATTACAAACTTGTCGTTTTCAGTTTTCGTGTTAATTCGAGTAGCGAAATGAGATATTCCCACAGGTATATCTACACTTTGTGATGGATTTAGCATCTCACCGAAGCCCTCATCTCACCCAAGCCCTAATTCTTTTCACTAAGTTTCAACATTATCAAGAATCTAACCATGACCACTATAAAGAAGCATTCAACAACAATCGAATTTATGAATCAAACCTAACTTCGAAATTTTGAGACAAGAATTTTTTAAATTTTATACTAGTTCGGAAGAAAGCATAACCTTATGCTGCAAAGAGATGATAGCGGAAAGCTCGCCATCGAATTGAAAAACCTTTATACTAACCTATCCCTAATGAACAAAACAAATTTCTGCACCAATCGTGAAACAAAGTAATAAAACTAAGAATACACAGTTCTGAAGTCAGAGAGTGCAGGTCCAGAAGAAAACATGAATAAGATCACATGAAAAATTTTGTGGGTCAATACCTGAAGATGGAAATGGAGCATAAATACATTATGAGTAACGAGCATCAAAGCAGCCTATCAAGAATATTGCTTGCATATATTCCTTTGAAGTCCATCAAACTGTCTCAAGCTTATCACGTCAAACCAGCGTAACTGCGTAATGATCCTGATGGGATACTTTGATGCTAGCTTGGATCTTCAATGGAGGACTTGGGCAAAGAAATAGCATGGATGGCAGTTATCAATGAACTCAACAGAGAAGGAAAAATCCCAACCTGTCCTGATATGACAGGTAGCTTTCACTCATTATATATATATATATACACACACACACACACTTTGATCAATTGATTCTTCTCAAAAAAGAATATTTAGATAGTATCACTTTTCCTTTTCGATCTGAATATGGAGATCTAACTATGTTGTAAATAAACAGGAATAAGGTGTAAAAGAGGAACTTATCGCCCTTCAGGACAAAAAGAAAAACAAACCTTGGGTAAATATAGGGGTAGGGTCTGGTGCATTCTGGTGACCAAACCTGTATGTGTCAGTTGTCATCTTATAAACCCTTAATTACCTTCCCTAGTCGCGCTCTTGAACCAATGAATGACTTCCGCACCAAGTTTCCTACCAATACTTGTTCATCCAACCTCATCATAATCGGAAAACCTCGTAAATATATACACACAAATGGCCCTAAGGGAACAAGCATCTCCAGTAACATGTGGACCGCTAAAACTTGGCAAATGATTGGTAGGCAGCTAGTTGAAAGTGAGAAAATTTGTACACCTCTGACATACCTCACTTTTATTCTTCCCTCCCTGAGACAGAAAGTTCAATTGCACAAGAGTCTGGATATTTGTGAGTATCTTTGAGGAATGGCTAACAGTAAAACAGAGTGGAATCACATTGATCTGAATGATGCATTTCAACCAGATAGTTCAGAACCAGGGAAAGAAAGCAAGCTGCCAGTCAACATTTTATATTGTTAGGAAGGGAATAAATTCAGTTATATACTAATATCATAACTACAAGAAACTGCATCTAGTAAGTAATCATGTTTCATACACCTATACAGCCAGAGAGCATACCAGATAACGGTATCTAATCGATGTGTAGGGTTTCAGCTAAAGGAGAAGAACAAATAAAATTGCCATCGTTAGTCTGGTAGACTGGTACCTTTTGCCTTTTCTTTTATATGTGGACGAGTAAGCAAATTTATTGAAGCAATCTCAAATGAAACCATAGTATAGTACCAAAAGATCCCTTATCCGATTTAATAAATGAAACGGAGAACAGGAAACATAAACTTCTATAACAGAGAGATGGAAAAAAGGCAAAAAAACGAGAAGATGGATGTCTCACCTGAAGCTGAAAAAATATTGCTACTGATCGCTTCTGTGGCACCACATCTGGAGAATAAATGTACAACACCTCTGACAAACCCATTTCTCCCAGCCTCGGTTACTTCTAAATGCGAAAGGGGTTATGCATATAACACCATTAGTCTCTGTTGATCTAGTAGAATCCCCTCCACGTATTCAACTTTAGCTAGCACATCATCTATGGTGTCTGAACTTTCCATGAGAAAAAGAAACTATAAGATTTGATATTCCAGCAACAAAATTCTTGAGAGTTCAACCAATAAATGAAATAAGAAAAACAAAACTAATCCATGGAAAAGAAAAGCAACCATCAATGAAATATTGAAAACCTAATTTCAACCACTAATTAAGTTGAAACTTCAAACATCAAGGAAGATTCAAGGTAAAACCCTCACCAGAATCTTTATTGTTGTTGGAATCAAATAAACCCTAAAATCTTTTACAGATTTACACATCAAAGTGGTTAGAAGTTGAAGATTTCTCTATGAATTTCATCAACCTAAACCCTCATTCATATTTCAAAACCTTTGTTGTTGCTCACTTCCCATCAAAGTGGTTAGAAATTGAAGAAATAAAAAATAACTAAAGTGGTTACAGATTGACACAAGAATGAGAGAAGATCTTACCACAAATCAGAGAGAGCGAGAGAGAGAGGGAGACAACGAATGAGAGTCTGCTTTGCTTGGCTCCTTCGCTGTTGTCAATTTGTCTGATAGACTAGAGATAGAGAACGAATCAGACTCAAAAATAAAGTCGAACAGAAGCAAAGATGAGAGAGATCTTGCCAGAGTTTGAGAGAGTGAAGGAGAATGAGCTCAGACTGAAGGAGAACGACGGAGAGAACGAGTAGCAGAGTTAGAGAGAAAAAATAATGATGGAGGGTCTGTTTTCTAATTTAGGGCTTCCAACAATTATAACGGCCCACCACGCAAAAGCCGTTACAAGGTTTTGTTATAACGGTTGCAGTACAAAAGAGCCGTTACAAAAAGAGTTAATTGTATCGGCAGGGCAGCCGTTATAACAAAAGTTTTAGGCGCAAATGTGTGGCGCCATTAATTCAGTTTTTGTAACGGCCTTATTTTGACGAAGGCGTTACAATAACCCAATTGTGAGCGGCAAATTTCGCGCCGACTCAATTAGGTTTTTTGTAACGGCTTTTTAGCATAGAGCCGTTACAAATAAGCTAAGATTTATAACAGCTTCAGTGAAGCCGTGACAAAAGCTTTACTTGTAACGGGTTTCTGGGAAGCCGTTACAAATAGCCGTTACAAATGTGACGTTTTTTTGTAGTGGAAATTTACAACATTAAAAAATAATCAGGCCAACTCTAGTATCTCACATGATTATGTGTGGGAACGTGACTGTAAATAATCTAAATATAGTGATTGACATTATGGAAAGTTACTCCAGCTTCTCTGGACAACAAGTGAACTTTAACAAGTCGTCATTGCACTTTAGTAGAGGAGTGGAGCAACATATTCAAACCCATTACTCAGCTCAGTCACAAGCTCCTCTCATGTCAGATCAATCCAAATACTTTGGTGCCCTTATACTAAAAAAAGTTAACAAAATTCAAAGTTATGAATAATTATTAGAAATTTCACAATTCTTTGTCAGGTTGGAAATTGAAATATATTTTTCAGGCAGGGAATCATAAATCTATTTTAGCTTCCTTTTGTACCTACCCTTGTAGTTACCAAGCATTACCAAAGGGTGTGATCGACCAATTAGACCGCATCGAGAGATGTTTTTGGTGGGATCATGCACTGAATGAGAAAAAGATATAATTTATAGAATATGACATATTTACTAGTCGCAAAAAATGTGGAGGCGTGGGCATTCGATATATTCAAGAGGTGAATGAGTCATTAATAGAATTACTAAACCCCATGCCATCTGGGTTAGACTCTTAAAGTCTACATATGTTAAGAATGATGATTATTGGTCCACCAACCATTGTCACACCTCTTTCATAGGGGTGTTCACGAGTCGAGCTCTTAACGAGCTGCTCGAGCTCGGCTCGACTATTGCTCGTGTTCGACTCAAATATTAACGAGCACGAGCTTAACACGAGCCCAAAATCATGCTCATTTATGTAAACGAGCCAAGCTTGATTATTCTTTAGTGTATCACGAGCTACTCGTGAACAGCTCCTTTAACATACTCTTATGATATTGTAGTACATAATTACGTATTAGTATTGAAACTTGTACATGAAATATCAACCATTAAAAATTATAGGAATATGAATCATTATTCATTATTATTGTATGTGATAAATGATTATTGAAGTATTTTGATAATTTAGGAAGTTTTAATTTGAAGTATTTTGATAAACGAGCTTAAAAGAATGTGAACTCGAGCTCTTTCAAACTTATACTAACCGAGCTTGAGCAAGTGGACAATTACTCGAACGAGCTCGAGTTCGAGCTCGACAGTCAAATACACGAACCGAGCTTGAACATCTTACTACTCGGCTAGACTCGACTCGAGTACACCCCTACTCTTTCACTTTCTGGCCAGTTGTGAATAAAACCAAGGATACTATGCACACTAATGTGTTATGGGTCAGATGGTGTTAGAAACAATAAGATGATTGAAATATGAAATCTTTTATTTCTTATTAAATGAATTACAATTGAGATTTGATATAAATAGAGTTTTAGAGAGAGAGAGAGAGTATAGAGAGAGGAGTTTGTTACAACTAATCAAACAACAAACCAAAACAGAATTCTTAACTAACTTTCTGTAACTAACTAAGTTACTTTAACTGACTATAAATAACTATTTGTAACTAACAAGCTAACTAATGAACATCCTTAAAAGCCCCTTTCAAACTTAACATAGGAGAAACAGTGTTGAGTTTGGTTCTGAGTGCAGTGAATCGAGAGAGAGATAGAAAGAGGCTTGGTGAGGATGTTAGCCAATTGATCATGGGTTGAAACATGTCAAACTTGGAGCTTATGATACTTAACCATATCTCGAACAAAGTGAAAGGCAATCTCAACATGCTTCATTCCATTATGAAAGATAGGATTAGCTAATAAATAGGTAGCACCAAGATTGTCACACCATAGAATTGGACATGAAGCAGAAGTGATCTTCAATTCTTGAAACAAAGATTGACCCCAAATAAGCTCAGAAGTTGCATCAGCAAGAGCTTTATACTTAGTCTCAGTACTCGACCTTGCCACTATTGGTTGCTTCTTAGAGCACCAAGAAATCAAGTTTGAACCCATGAAAACCAAAATCCCTCTAGTGGACTTACGATCATCAGGACAACCAGCCCAATCAGCATCAGAAAATGCCTGAAGATCATTATCAGAGTAGCCAGTAAGAGAGAGGAGGAGGATTTGGTAATAGTGAAAGTGTGATTAATGGTGTGCTTCAAATATCTCAAAATTCTTTTTACTGCACACAAGTGGTCTTGAGTTGGACTTTGAAGAAGTTAACACACTTTATTCACTAAAAAGGAGATGTCTGGTCTTGTAATGGTAGCATATTGAAGAGCACCTACTGTACTTCTATATAACTTGGTTTCTGAATCATTTAAAGGACCCTCGACATCCTTTTTGAGAACACAATTGGTTTCCATAGGAGTAGAGACTGGCTTTGCTTCATTCATCTTAGTTTTAAGCAATAAATTGGTGATATATTGTCTTTGAGATAAGAGTAAACCAGTAGAAGAAGGTAAAACCTCAATGCCTAGCTAGAAAGAAATTTAGAGAAACCAAATCAGAAATGGCAAACTCAAAGTGCTATGGTTGATTGCACCAGAGATGGATCACTTCCTGTGATGATAATGTCATCCACATAGATGAGTATATATAGAGCATAAGAAGCAGTGACATTATAGAACAAAGAGGTATTTGTTTGGGAGGCCAGAAAGCCTTGGCTGAGCAGAAAAGAGCTCAATCTTTCAAACCCAGCTCGAGGAGCTTGCTTCAATTCATATAGAGACCTTTGAAGTTTACATACATGATTTGGATGATCAGAATCAAGGAAACCAGGTGGTTGACACATATAAACCTCCTCCTTGAGAAAACCATTAAGAAAAGCATTCTTAATATCTAACTGTTTAAGAGTCCATCCTTTGGAGACAGCTAGAGAGAGAATGATTTGAATGGAAACAGGCTTAATCATTGAACTGAAAGTGTCTTCATAATCAATACCCTCCACCTGATTAAAGCCTCTAGCAACTAGCCTGGCCTTATATCTCGAAATTGACCCATTAACATTCTTCTTATTACGAAAAACTCATATGCACTAAATAATATTCATGGAGGATGTAGATGGAGTAAGAGACCAGGTACCCGTTTGAATAAGAGCATTGACTTATTCTGACATAGCCTGTCTCCACTTAGGATCTTTAGAAGCTTGAAGATAAGTGGTATGAGTATCATCAGAGAGAGTATGAGAAACTGAAACAGTATAGACTTTGGGCTTTCGAGTACCAACTTTGCTTCTTGTGACCATAGGATGAGAATTTATAATGTTAGAGGAAGATGGGATAGGAATAGAAGATGGAATGGAAGGAGGAGATGAAAATGGAACAAAAGATAAGAAATGAGCAGAAGGTGGAATAGGATTAGGAAGAGTGGGAGCAGAAGAAGAAATAGGAACAGACTTTGAAGAAAAAATAGGAACAGAAACATGCTAAGGAGAAGAAAATGGAAATGGAGGAAGAGGAAGAGAAAAAGAAGAGGAGGAAGGAGTTTAAAGTGGGGGTTGAGAGAGAGTAGCATAAGGAAATAAACTCTCATAAAAAACAACATTTGAAGAGATAAAAATTTGATGTGTCTTTGGACTTAAACATCTATATCCTTTATGATTGGGATTGTAACCAATGAAAATATGACATGAGCTTCTGAAATCAAGATTATGCTTGTTATATGGTCCGAAACAAGCATAGCAACCACACCCAAATATCTTAAGATCATCATAATCAGGTCGGGTTTGGAATAAGACCTCAAGAGGAGAAGCATTATGAAGTAAAGGAGTTGGTGATCGATTGATCAGATATACTGTTGTTTCAAAAGCTAAATCCCAAAACATGAGAGGCAGATTAACATGAGCTAATAGAGCTAGACCAGTTTCCACTATATGCCTCTGTTTCCTTTCAATCATGCCATTTTGAGGATGATCAGGAGGACATGATACTTTATGACCAATACCACTTTCCTCAAGATACTTAGACACATTTTGAAATTCCCCTCCCTAATCAGACTGAACACACTTAATCTTAAGAGAAAACATCTTCTCAACATGGGATTTAAAGAGAAGAAAGGTAGAGAACACATCAGACTTATGACTAATAGGAAATATCCAAGTATATCTTGAGAAAGTATCTAAAAAGGTAAAATAATACCTGTAACCATTGAAAGAAGAACAAGAGGAAGGACCCCAAACATCTGAGTGTATTAATTCCAATGGAGAAGAGATAGATGAGATACAAGATTTATGAGATAAAGAGTGACTCTTAGCCATCCGACAAGGATTACAAACAAAATGCAAAAGAGGTGTAAAAGGAAGCTTATTTGTCTGAATGATGTGCTTCATAGTTCTGAAAGATGGATGACCCGATCGAGAGTTCCAATCAGGAACAAAAGTGAGTGAGAAAACAGCAGCTGGAGAAGGAGGTGCTTGAAGTTTGAGTTGATATAATCCATCCTCACAAGGACCAGTAACAAGCTCTTGATCAGATAGAAGATCCTTAATCTTAAGAAAGTTAGGATAGAAATGAAAATAACAATGATTATCCTTTGCAAATTTATGAACAGATAAGAATTTTTTAGTAATGGAAGGAACATGTAATATATTTTGCAATAAAATGTGTTAGAATTTGAAGAAGTGTAAGTTGAACCAGAATGAGAAATAGACAAACTTGTACCATTTCCAATCTTGACATGTCCTTTGCCTTTGTATTCAGATTGGAAATATCAGAGGTAACATGATGAGTAGCATCTGAATCTGGATTCCAAGTAGTGGATGTAGAAGCCGATATAATAAAAATTATATCTGCCAATTTTCGTGGTGTTTGGACACCTCCTCCTTAGGGAATTGAGAAAATATCAATAGTTGCTATTTTCGACTATTTCCCTAAATCTTATTCTAAAGGGTGTTTTAGGAAACCTAAAAGGAGGTGGATTCTTATTAGGGTTCTATATAAACACTCTTAGGGCAGAGAATAAGGTGTGGAATTTCTCTCTAAGCTTTCTTACTCTACCACATCAAGTAGAGAGGAGAAAGTGAGCTAATTCCCATTAACTATCTATCTAGTCAAGGAGAAAGGAGTTCTTCTTCCAACCACCATTGGTGTGCTAGCTATACAACAAGGTGGGAGATCAAATTGATTGCTCGTGTCCCAAGTAGAGGAGCTACACTTGGAGCTCTTGATCTTCTCATAAGCAATTGGAAAGGTTCGAGGGAAAACTAGCGAATAAGGTATTTATCTTTCTAGTTTTAATTAATGATTATCATAGGCTTATGCATGTGATCCTGGGAATACTAATGTAGACATTAGATGTCTTAATTCCGCTATAAACACTAGTAGAAGGGTGTAAAACCCAACAGTGGCGTCAGAGCCTCTTGCAATTAGCCTATCTTATTTAAGTCTTGGACCAATTCCATGCTTTTCTAGATAGATTATTGTGTTTAAAAGTGTTTTGAAAATAAAATTTTGATTAATTTTGGATAAGATTCGAGTATTTGTCAAAAGATTTCAAAATTTGTTCTTGAAAAGAGTTTTAAAACCTAAAATTTTGATCCAAATTGGTTTGATTAAAAGAGTTGTTTTAAGTTTTTGGAAACTTGTGAAAAACAAAATTTGGAAATTTAGAATTGTTCTAAAAAGAATTTGAAATATTTTAGAAGTGTTTCAAATTTTGGGAATAGCAATTTAGAATTGCAACACAAAAAAAAAAGGGGAAACTATTGAGTTTTTAGAAACTCAATAGGTCCGCCAGTAGCCTGGAGGACGCGTCTGGGAGACGCGTCCCAGATTACTGGTGGATGCGTCTGGGGACGCGTCCAGCTACTCCAGGTCGCGTCTTCCAGACGCGACCAGTAGCTTAACCAGGACGTGTCTGGGACGCGTCCAGTAGCTACCACCAGACGCGTCTGGGGTCCTGGGTGTTTCGGACTGAGTCCGAGACACCTAATGCTGGTCCGGTCCAGCACCAGATGCGTCTAGGACGCGCCTGGTGCTTGGACAAGCGTCCTGGCTCCGGCCAGGACGAGATCAGGCCTATTGGCCTCGGCTCAGACATGCCGGCCCTATGGGCCGTGCCATATCTGGACCTTCTCCAAACCCTTTTGTGGGCTTGGGCCGGGACTTGTCTAGGACTTGTCCCGGGTCTTTTCAAGGCTTTTCGGACCACGAAAAGGGACCACTATTCGAGTGGGAGTTTTATCCAAATTTTCTCCCAAATTCCAATCCAAATATTTCCGAAATTAACCCGGGCCATTCAAAGCCCAAATGGATTTCTCTTTAAAATCAGTATTTAAAATCAAACCAAGACGCACCATTAGTCTAATCCTTTGATGTAGACTTAAGGTACGTACATGACATATGGATGTCGACAAAAGTATCTCCCGGATATACATGCATATATAATTGTTAGCCTTGAAATATATTATATGATTGCATGTGATGTGAATGCGGAAACTAGTATGGCCATATAATTTAATTCTTATTCTTGTTTTAAGCACAGATGGGTGCATTATTTGTAATAATTTTAATTTCAAGTTTACACGATCTGCGAATCGTTTGAGTCTTGTAATTAGAGTTTAGGGTTTATGAGTCCATTGATGAAACTCAAGGAGGAAATCCAAAGGCGAGTGGGAGAAATCAATGGATGTTCAAAGATGGAGATCTAGACGAACTAAAAGGCGAAACAAGAAGCAAACCAAAGGAGATTAGATCTTCTAGGTTAGGGGCCATACTAGGATCCATATGTGCTTGATTTACTTTCTTGCGCGCATTTACTTACCTTTTACGCCTTATGTCGTGGATGTTAGTTAGGCTAATTAGTTTACTAAAACGAACGCCAGACTAGCGTAAAAGTCCCTAAAAGTAATTTTGAGTACAGTGCCTATCCAAATTAAGACACTCCTTGCGCCCTTGTTCGAGGAAGGTGGGTCGGCCTTCGCAGAGTACCTCCTCTACCTTGGGACATTGCGGGTAGGTCTATAGAAGAGGCCTACATGTCTAAATGGTTCTACTCAACGAGATCAGCAAGAGAGTCTTGGATACTCGAGGCAAAAGGATGGATTATAAACTAAACATGTAATCCATCAACCGAGAATCATATGGTATGATCAGTGAAAGTGTTCACTCACCTAAATCAATGAGAATTAAGGGCAGGGCCCTAGTCCGCTTAATCCTTGAGAGATGGGATCTCGGAATCGCATTATTCATTTAGGGACACGTTTTCTTGAATAATGTGGCAAAAACTTAGAACTTTTTGCAAAAAAATTATCGAATGTAATACTTAGCAAAATCCTTTTTCTGTTTCATGTAGTTTTACTATGGCAAAAATCAATCTTTTCAACCTATGTTCAATCCTTGATGAGGACAAATTGAACATGGATAATTTCCTTGATTGGGAAAAGAGATTGAGAAGTGTTCTCAAGTCTACAAACAAAGAAAGCGTACTGGATACCCCTATTCCAAGGATAACTGCGAACTCAAAGGTTGAGGAACAAAAGCAGGCCAAAAGTATCCGGATGAAATCAATTTCAGTAACTTGCCTTATGTTGGCAACCATGGAGCCTAATCTTCAAAAGAGATTCAGGAAAATGGATGCGCACACAATCATCCGTCGATTAAGGGACATGTCCCGAAACAAATCACGGTTGAGGAAGTACGGGACTTCCAAGGCAATCCGGAGAGGCATTGGAATGTTTGAATCAAAGAAAGAACTTCAATTGATTCAGAAGAACAAAAGGAAAAAGGAAGGAACTCACGATTCCGACCAAGGTATCTATGTTATCGAAGTTAACTTAGCAAATACATTTGATTCTCAATCCTGGGTATTCGATACCGGATGTGGTGCTCATATCATTTATGATGTGCAGGGCCTTAAGGGAATCAAGTATTTATCTGGAAGGGAGCTTGTCCTACGAGTAGCAAATAGAGCAACGGTTGCTGCGAAAGCTATAGGAACATTCAGTCTACCTTTAGAAACTGGTCTAGTTTTAGAACTTCATAATTGCTATTATGTACCCTCTATTTCTAGAAACATTATCTCTGTCTCAGAATTAGACAAAGAGGGATATCACCTATTGATAAAAAACCAGCGTTGTTCTTTATACAAAGGTGAAATGTTTTATACCAGTGCTAAGCTATACAACGGTCTCTATATTACGAATATTGAGAACGAAGTCTTCAACATAGAAACCAATAGGCTACGGTCAGATGATTCAAATCCAAGTTACCTTTGGCATTGTCGTTTGGGTCACATTAACATGACACGCATGAAGAAGCTCCATGAGCATGGACTTCTAGGTTCGTATAATTTAGAATCATATGACACATGCGAATCATGTTTAATGGGTAAAATGACGAGGTCTTCTTTTAAAGGAAAAGGAGACCGAGCCAAAGAACCCTTGGAACTCATACATACGGATGTATGCGGACCAATGAGTACTCCGGCGAGAGGTAACTATGGCTACTTCATCACGTTCACGGATGACTTCACTCGTTATGGTTAGATATACTTGATGAGGCATAAGTCCGAATCGTTTGACATGTTCAAACAATTTCAGAACGAAGTAGAGAATCAACTTGGCAAGAAAATAAAAGCCATTCAATCCGATCGAGGTGGTGAATATTTGAGTTGACGATCATCTTAGGAGTTGTGGTATAGTATCTCAACTCACTCCGCCAGGAACACCCCAGATGAATGGTGTTTCTGAAAAGAGAAATCGCACCTTGTTAGACATGGTTCGATCTAGGATGAGTTTAGCAAATCTTCCAAACACGTTCTGGGGGTATGCTCTAGAAACGGCTGCTTTCACACTTAACCGAGCTCCGTCAAAAGCTGTAGAAAAGACGCCATATGAGTTATGGTTTGGAAAGGTTCCAAAGCTGTCTTTTCTCAAAGTCTGGGGATGCGAAGTTTATGTAAAACGTTTACAAGGAGACAAACTCGCACCTAAATCAGACAAATGTCTCTTTGTGGGCTATCCAAAAGAGACAAGGGGTTACTACTTCTACCACGAATCTGAGAACAAAGTGTTTGTTGCTCGAGATGGTGTCTTCCTTGAAAAGGAATTCCTTTCCAAACAGACAAGTGGGAGAAATGTAGATATCGATGAAATTCGATATGAGCAACAAATAAACACAGATATAGAGATATCAAGAGGTTTAGCGGCTCCTATCTATACACAAAGTATGGAAGAGGAGAATGAGGTCGAGAGAGTACCTCCCGCTCAAGTCGAATTAAATTCGCAGGAGACATCTCAACTAGTTGAGAACACTCCAAAAGTTGCTCAGGCCCCTCGTAGATCTCAAAGGCTCCAGGAATTATCTCAGAAAACAGATATCCTACTGGATAATGAGCCGAGTACCTACAACCAAGCTATGACGAGCCCCGACTCCGAAAAATGGCTAAAGGCCATGAGATCGGAAATGGATTCCATGTCAGAAAATCAAGTATGGAACTTGATCGATTTGCCCGATGGAGCAACACCAATCGGATGCAAATGGGTTTTCAAAGTAAAAACTGACAAGGATGGAAATGTTAGCGTTTTCAAAGCTAGACTCGTGGCAAAAGGATACAAACAGATTCATGGCATAGACTATGATGAAACCTTTTCACCTGTCGCAATGCTTAAATCCATTCGGATCATTCTAGCAATTGCAGCTCATTATGATTATGAGATTTGGCAAATGGATGTCAAAACCGCCTTCCTGAACGGACACTTGGAAGAGGATGTGTACATGACACAACCCGAAGGTTTTGTAGATTCCAAAAATGCTGGAAAAGTTTGCAAGCTTAAGAAATCCATTTATGGACTCAAGCAAGCAAGCCGGAGTTGGAATCTTCGATTCGACGAGAAAATCAAATAATTTGGATTTCTCAATAATGCAGAAGAATCTTGTATTTACAAGAAGGTTAGTGGGAGCGACCTAGTTTTCTTAGTCCTTTATGTCGATGACATATTAATCATAGGAAACAAGATTCCGATGTTGGAATCAGTTAAAGACTGGCTTCGGAAATGCTTCTCTATGAAGGACCTAGGGGAAGCAGAATACATATTGGGAATCAAGATCTATAGAGATAGATCAAGGAGGATGATCGGACTTAGTCAAGAAACTTATATAGATAAGATTCTTCAACGGTTCGAGATGACAAACTCCAAAAGAGGATTCCTTCCCATGTCACATGGTATGGTGCTTAGCAAAGATCAGTGTCCTAAGAGTCCTGATGAGCTAGCACACATGATGAAAGTACCCTATGCTTCGGCAATAGGATCAATCATGTACGCCATGATCTGCACTCGCCCAGACGTCTCATATGCTTTGAGCATGTGTAGCCGTTACCAATCAAATCCAGGCCAAGCGCACTGGCACGCCGCCAAGAATATCCTAAAGTACCTGAAAAGGACTAAGGATCATTTCCTGGTATATGGCGGGAAAGATACACTAAAAGTTGTAGGCCATGTGGATGCAAGCTTTCAAACGGATAGAGACGACTTCAAATCACAATCTGGGTTCGTCTACTGTCTGAATGGAGGAGCGGTGTGTTGGAAAAGTTCCAAGCAGAGCACAGTTGCAGACTCTACCACTGAAGCAGAATACCTAGCGGCCTCGGAAGCTGCAAAGGAAGGAGTTTGGATCAAGAAGTTCATGATAGAACTTGGTGTCGTACCTGGCATAGAAGAGGGCGTAACTCTCTATTGTGACAACAACGGAGCAATAGCCCAAGCCAAGGAACCAAGAGCGCACCAAAAATCCAAACATATCCAAAGGAAGTACCACTTGATTAGAGAAATCATAGAAAGAAAAGATGTGGTAATTTGCAAGGTCCATACGGATGATAACGTTGCAGATCCGTTGACCAAACTGTTACCTCAGCCCAAACATGATTCACACATGAGGGACATTGGTATAAAGCGCATTGGGGAATGGCAACAAATGTAATTTGGATTCATAAAAGAGTTTATGTGCCTAATTACTTACATTCGATAAATAAAATAAAAGAAATTTTATTTTGTCCTTAAAATTTGGTTTGGTATTTTAAGAGACAGTCCACACGATAAAGAAAACGCTCCGAGTAGGCTTGTCAGATACGTGATCTGATGAATGAAACCCTACTAAGTGAACTTGGAGTGATTCATTATCAATTCCCTAGTCCAGGTCATTGCATGGACAACAATGACTCACGAAGACTAGTACGGGAGTCGATGGGATAGCGCAGTTTCATGGGCTATAGGAATAGTGTATTCGATTCGACTATGTGATTGCATAATAGGGATTATACGCTGGAATAACCCTCAACATGAGAAGTTCATCCAAAGAATGATGAAATCGTCAAACTTCTCATAAAGACAAGATTGAAGAGATTCCTCAAAACATGAGTGCTCAGCTCATCTTATGTAAGGAATGTTTGACTTTGGTTCCGTTAAACGCCGCGCCGTAAAAGGAGGTTATAAAAGCGGATACTGGGAAGGACAGGATAGACATGAAGTTGAGTGGGAGCGCAAGAATGGATTATGTCCTCCTAACCATGTTAGGATGCAGTGTCCTCGGGCCACTTGACGAGCAACAACTGAAAATGCATGGCCGTGCTCAAATGGATTAAAAGTTAATCATTTGTTTTGACAGTTGTACTCGAGATCAAGAAAGTCTGAATGACGTGACGTATCAGATGGGATACTAAGTGACATGGGAATCAAGCATTGTACTTGTTCTAAGTCCAAGTGGGAGTCTGAAGGAGTTGAAGGAGATGTCCTTCGACCAAGGTGACAATGCGAACAATTTGTCGGATAGGAAAATTGATGTGGAAGATCATCAAGTCCGATTGATTTAGGGATCGTAGAGTTGTAGCTAGAGACCAACTACGATCGTCGAATTACGAAGTAATTCGCGGCTAACTTCGATCGGATCCTACAATGGGTTACACATAAGAGTGACAAATTGATATAGGATATGACTAGTGGGAGTGAGATATAATCATGGGAGTGTCCCATAAACATATCTCATAGGCCTAAAAAGGGATTAGGCAAAGATAGTACAAAAAGGCCAAAAACAGGGTTTTTGGGCCTAGACCGGTTCGGGTACTTTTAGGACTCGGATTGGGCTGAATTTTGGAGGGTTAATTTATGATATAATAAACATTATATATGCCAATTTTCGTGGTGTTTGGACACCTCCTCCTTAGGGAATTGAGAAAATATCAATAGTTGCTATTTTCGACTATTTCCCTAAATCTTATTCTAAAGGGTGTTTTAGGAAACCTAAAAGGAGGTGGATTCTTATTAGGGTTCTATATAAACACTCTTAGGGCAGAGAATAAGGTGTGGAATTTCTCTCTAAGCTTTCTTACTCTACCACATCAAGTAGAGAGGAGAAAGTGAGCTAATTCCCATTAACTATCTATCTAGTCAAGGAGAAAGGAGTTCTTCTTCCAACCACCATTGGTGTGCTAGCTATACAACAAGGTGGGAGATCAAATTGATTGCTCGTGTCCCAAGTAGAGGAGCTACACTTGAAGCTCTTGATCTTCTCATAAGCAATTGGAAAGGTTCGAGGGAAAACTAGCGAATAAGGTATTTATCTTTCTAGTTTTAATTAATGATTATCATAGGCTTATGCATGTGATCCTGGGAATACTAGTGTAGACATTAGATGTCTTAATTCCGCTATAAACACTAGTAGAAGGGTGTAAAACCCAACATGGTGCACATCAAGAGATGGTGAGTGATAATGATAATCAAGGTTCAGCATACGGATAAGAAGAATAGCCTTCGATAGGAAAGTAGGAATAATCAAGAGGATAAGATTTGGAATCATCAAATTCAGTAAAATAGAATTGATGATCAATAGAGAAAATCCTGATTTAGGCTGAAAGGCTGAATTGTTCTTATTGTAACAATAATAGGCAGTATGACCATATTTGCCACATATTTGACATATAATTGGAGAAGAGGAAGATGAAGATCTGCCTCTGATAGGAATTATGCAGTATGACTATATTTGCCACATATTTGATCAATAAAAGAAATTCCTGATTTAGGCTGAAAGGCTGAATTGTTCTTATTGTAACAATAATAGGCAGTATACCATATTTTCCACATATTTGACAGATAATTATATTGGAGAAGAGGAAGATGAAGATCTGCCTCTGATAGGAATTATGCCATGAAAACGCATGTCAGATCGACCTATACCTTTATAATGTGAAGAAGCTGAAGGACCTCTATGAAATCCTCAAAAAGAAGCGGTATGAGTTAGATTAATAGAAGAATTAGCAAGATTGAATGAGCTTTCATGTTGTAATCTATTCTCTTCAATGAGGAGAATGCCAAGTAATTCGTTGATAGAGATAGAATTAGATTGGAGAGAGAATGCAGCTCAAAAAAACCAAAATGAGAAGTCAAACCACGAAGAATTATGTCAGAGATCATCATCATCCTGGTTTGGAAGCCTGGAGTAACTGCAAAGCAATCGATTTAGCTTTATTAAAATGTGATTGAATGGAATCTGAGCATTTCTTCAAATTTTGAAGATCTTGAGATTAGACACTCGACCTTTAGAGTGAGAAGAATATGATCTTTCAAGTTCAGACTAGACATCATGAGATGTTGTAAGATCAAGAACTTGACTGTGAGCCTCTTCAGTAAGAAACGCAAGAAGCCAGCTGAGGATCATTTGATCTTGCTTATGCCAATTTGTATAATCAGGATTGAGAGTAGGTGGATCAGAAGGATGAGGATGAATAAATTTGATTGGACATGGAGATGTGCCATCAACAATGCCAAGAACATTATATGATCGTAACACTGGAAGAAATTGAGATTTCTAGAAGATTAAGAAGAAGAAGAAGAAGAAGAAGAAGAAGAAGAAGAAGAAGAAGAAGAAGAAGAAGAAGAAGAAGAAGAAGAAGAAGAAGAAGAAGAAGAAGAAGAAGAAGAAGAAGATGAAGAAGAAGAAGAAGAAGAAGAAGAAGAAGAAGAAGAAGAAGAAGAAGAAACAATCGATCATCTTTTTGGAGATTGTATGATCTTTAAACAACTACTTAGTTTAACTGATATTCCCAATCTACAGTATGAAGGAATTGACCCAATTAATATCTTAAAAAATATGCTTCTAAATCAACATAACCGTAATAGAGGACGGTTTACTATCACTTATGTTATGTGGGAAAGCAAGAAATATACTTATCTTTCAACAGAGACCAGTGGATCTGATGCGAACCTGGTGGACGGTAAAGGAAGCCCTCAGGTACATCCCCAACCTTGATGATTTTACTTTGCCTAACCTTTATGTGCAGGAAGATACAACGAATCGATGGTGCCCACCACCATTAAGGCAAATAAAAATTAACTTTGATGGTTCGTTTAGAGAACTACATGCATCAGGAGCAGCGATGGTGAGGGATTCGTAGGAATCATCATTGGGACCAAGAATCAAACGTTTGAACCAGTGTGGGTTCTCCATAGCGAAATGGTAGGGTTTCGTTTAGGTTTAGAACTGGGAGAGGAGCTGATGTTGGAGTCTTTTATAGAGGAGGGGGATTCTAGGGTTTTACTAGATTTAATCTACCCGTTGAACCAGAGGTGCCCTAGAGGTTATGCCACGAGATCAACGGCTTACGTGAGAAGACGCGTAGCACGTACGTGTCGACTTCCTATTTTCCTCGGATTTGCAATTAAACCGCTCATAATTTGGCGGGGTCCTGTATAGATGTTAAACTGTTACGCCTTTGGTCCCTATGATGCTTTCTTGTATTGTGCCCTAGGCCTGAACTTCGTAACCTGGATTATGTATAGATGTTTTGCTTTGCTCAAAAAAGAAAAACTAAATTTAAATAATCCGTTATAATTTTTCTTTAACTCCCTAATAATTAAGTAATTATATACATAGGGAGTTTACTGAAAAGATTATTCAATCATGAATTCGAATGTTCAACCTTCTAAGCCAAATTGAGTGAAGAGTCATATGAAACACATCAAATCTCTCGGGAGTACCATGTACTAGGAAATGTCTTTGAACTTTCTTCACATTCTTCTGCATTTCAATGTACCTTTCTTCCGGTATTGCCATTAGAATTTTCTTGAGATATGGTATTTTCTTGATAGAAATCTGAACCGAAAAAGAGTTCCAATTAAGAACGTCACTATAAGGTGGAACAAAATTATCCGAAATTAGAACCGGAACGCATTCTGCATAAATGGCCTCAGAAATCCTAGGGCTGGCTACTTCATACCCACTTGGACAAAGACAATATCTAGTCCTGGTCATCATGTCATGGTAAGATAATTTCATTGGAAGCTTGTTATAAACTTGAATATCTTTATCTTTGTTTAGCCAATGCTCAAACAGGATCGAGCGAATATCACCATGAGAACCCCCAGTGAAGAATGCCAGTACAGTACGATTAGAAGCCGGGAGACCTCCTATGGTGCCGCCAATATCACCTTTACGGAGTTTAACTTCAGCTAAAGATGCATCTCTCCAAGGGTCAAATCCTTCCGAAGTATTTGCGTTGCATAAAACCCTAATAGAATTGTTGTATAGATTTGGTACATGAAATGATACAAGTGGACCCTGTGACATCTAAACATCAGTTTCTGTACTAAAAAAATCCATCAATTTAACCCACTAGTTAAACATTTTTACTTTAGAATGTTTGATGAAGATTATACTGTTTGTGTCGAATTATCATTCAAAATAAACGTCATATCTCTAACTAGTGGGTTGAATTGTTGGGTTCAATATCTCCAATAATTCTTGTATAATTTAAATGTTATATGAAAAACTTCTCAAATTTACTCACCCAATCATGGCAAGAAAGCATAACGTGGTCAGCCCCGAGGCTTCTATTCCAGTAAGGATATTTTTGTGCAATGAGAGTAACATAGTCTAAAGCAATTTGTTTAATAGCTAAGACGTCTCGAGAATCAGGCACATATAGATATTGAACCATTTGGTAAACACTGAATGGAAGGAAATAAACATGAGCTTCATCAGGATCATGAGTTCTGAACTTAGTTTCTCTCTCCATTTGGTGAATGAACATACCTTCAGTTGCATATGTACTTTTAAAAGGACCGTCATGAAATAACGGTGGTTCACCTTCTTTGAAAACGTAGATCTTGAATATTTTCTCCATTTCTAAGTAACTCCTAGGACAATTTTGCACATATAATTAATAACTTAAATTCAGTATAGCTCATTTTGGTTGAGTCGTAACATACATGTATATATGTCTGATGTCGAACCACTAGGGAGACCAACGTTCGAAACTTAGTTTCAAATAAAAGAAGAATTACTTAAATTCGATCATATACTAGAAATGTTTTAAATGAAAATAAGCATTACGTACCGATGAAATAGATCAGCATTATGATAGATATCGCCTTTCGGGACATAAAGATCTGAACTTTGGTTATAACTTTCATAATTTAGTGTTGCATATTGTCTTATAGAAGCTCGAGCTCTGGTAAGAACACCTTCTAGCTTCTCTAGTTTGCTAAATCTCTTGGTTGTTACTGCTACTTCATCTAGATGTTTCTCTGGCTCTTTGTACTCATTCCCATTGAGCAAGTATGAAGAAAGTGATAAAGAAGGATAAGACGGTGAGGAGGTCTTCCAACCGAGCAGAAAACAAACAATGGAGGATAATATGAACAAACTTATTGAAACACTACCAATCAATGGGGAAGAAATTTTTTTCATTTCTCATCACCCTCTTGTCTGTAATGGTGAGATTTTGGACTTTGGAAGAGTAGTAAGTTAGTAAGTAGCAAGTGACTTTCAAGTGAAACTGCCCCACTATGGCATAGGAATCAGCCACAATTATAAACAAGGTCTTTAGTTGATGAGGTTGGAATTAACTTCAGTAATCTTTACGAATTTCAAAATGATCCCTAACTTTTGAGCATCTCACTAATTTATCCATGGAAGTTGTTCAATAGATCTTTGGGCCTCTAAATTTGAGTTCCTCGTTAGTGATTGTTATATATTATTTGTTGGAAAATTTTATATACACTTATAACTTTCTAAGGGTCATTATTTTGGGAAAAAAAAAAGTTCGGAGTTTAAAATTTTCGGGTGGAAAAAACATTTTGGTCCGCAACTCACCACCACCCCTCTTCGGTTGCCGACATATTTCAATCGTCGATGACTCTTTAAAGTATTTTTTCAAATATTCTTCCTCTCTCCTCCTACCACCACCTCCCCTCTCTCTCCTCCCTGCTCAATCTCTATCTTTACTTCCATCCTTCTCTCTCTTCCTCTCTTTCTATTTCGGCGATGAGGAAGGCTGATTTGCCTAAACTCGCTTTTGGTTTAGGAGAGATCCCCAAACAAGGAGTTTTCTGGTTTAGGGGATGCGCCGAAACTGGAACACTCCTAGTTTCAGAATTTCCCCAAGCTTGAAAGCTTCTGGTTTGGGGATTCCCTCAAACAAGACGTAGAGTTTCGACGAAGAGGGCCGCCCTCTCCTTTGCGGATACAAAGAGACAACGAGAGAGTTAAAGAGTAAGGGAGATAAAAGGGGAGAGATTGAGAGAGAGTGAGACAGTGACACAGTGAGAGAGAAAGAGGTAATGTTGGTGGTGGTAGTGGGATGAGACGAGGAAGAAAAAGATGTGAAATACTTTTAAACGTCGCTGGTAATGACAGTTTGTCGGTATGCAAAATAAATGGTGTTAGAGGGGCGTGCGTAGTGGTGGGGATCGGTCCGGTCCGGGCCGGTCGATACCTGGCTCCAACTTCATCAAATCGGTCGACTCGAACATAAAATGTTGGTGTCCACCTATTTATTCGGGCAACCAATTTCAAGAATTATTTGTCCATTAACCGTCCAAGCCCGTTTATTTTATCGGGCCAGTCGGACACTGGACCGTCTTGCGAGCCGTTACAAATAGTAGTCCACATTTGGAATTTGGCTAACTTTTTTGTAACGACCTTTATGCAGATAGCCGTTATAAAAAGTCTTCTTATAACGACCAGCAGTCGTTACAATTGTATTTGCCAAGGTGTTTTTTGTAACGGCTTGTAGTTGTTACATTAGGGTACTTGTAACGATTTTCCCACATTTGTAACGGTTTCGTGACGTATTTTTATAGTGCCAGTTTGGGCTTTCCAATAACACTTTAATTACAGAAACTTGTAACTTCATTTCCATCCGCCTAAAGCAACCTTTAAATAAGAAATACCAATCCAGTCAGTATGAATGAAACTAGTAAGTAAGTATGAATGGAACCAGTAAGGACTAAAGATTCGGAGAGAAAACATAACAAAAAGTTATACAGACATTCGTAGTACGATTGCTCGATGCAAAACATCGAATGAATGGAGAGATACAAAGAGAGAATGATAGAAATGGAAAGGAAAAAGAACTAAGATGATCAAGATTATGTCCTAGAAGGAGAAATCAGAGAGAGAATGTAGAGTCTCAAGGTTTGTATCCGACAACCGTTCAGGTATGGAATTTAGGGTTACTTACTTAGTTGGACCTTGGAAGAAAATAGAGGAAAAGAGAATTAGGGTTACTTAGGGGGTATTTATGAGGAGTTGGGGTTTGGGGCCAGTTTGGTCTTCTATATCCAACAACCATCATAAAGTTTATAAAATCTGACGGTCTATAAACTCTGAAACTAAGGACGGGTTTATTCGGTCATTAGTACCAGTCGGGTATTTGGACGGGCCATATTAGTCGGTCGGTTAGCGGGCGGTCAGTCGACATAGAATTTTGACCGTGACCGTCCGCCAATTCTTTCGGGCCAGTCGGGCACTGACCGTTATGCCCATTGGGTACCCACAGACACTTTTTGTCTCGGTCGAACTGATCGGGTAACGGTCTTCCAGGTCTTTTTCACACCATTAGGATGTGGGAAAACAAAATGGAAACAATTTATTTTTCCAAACAAAATTTTATAATTCGGAAAATCTTTTTGTTTCCCCAAAGCAAAGGCCTTTTGTAGTACCACACTCACACCTAACTTGACTTGATTAATTTATTTTGACCAAGTCAATTTACACTACGCTCACACTGTCTTTCTCCTTTTGTCGTTGGCTCGTCAAACTCCCTCCCTCTCTTTCTTGGCAAAGAGAAGAGTTCTCTTCACCGGAAATCCTGGAGAACAAATGGAGATATGTGTTATTTAAAAAAGGTAGCCAATACGTGGACAACTGTTTTCTTTATATGGACAACTATTTTCGGGCCCGTGCGAGTCAATTATACTTGACTTAGTTGACTTTGATTTAATAAGGGGACAACTCCATAAAGTATTAAATACTAACAGTTACTAACTTGTGGACCATTAACAAAATAATAGTTCAAAATTGAAAACCTAAGTTGTCTTTTTCTTCATCATCTTCTTCATCATCATCTTCTTCTTCCTTCTTCTTAGTCTTCTTCTTATTTTTTTACTGCTACTAAAAGTAAACTATAGTTTCTACCACTTCCTTTTGTTTTTTATCAAACCTTAGATGAATGAAGAAGATAAAACTCTAAGAAAAACTCATCAATCTCCACTTCCTTTTGTTTTTTATCAAACCTTAGATGAAAGAAGAAGATAAAACTCTAAGATAAAACTCATCAATCTCCACTTCCTTTTGTTTTTTATCAAACCTTAGATGAATGAAGAAGATAAAACTCTAAGATAAAACTCATCAATCTCCACTTCCCTAGTTTTTTAGTAAACTATAGTTTCTACCACTTCTCTTTGTTTTTTAGTGAACTATAGTTTCTACTACTTCCCTTTGGTTTTTATCAAACCCCTAGATGAGTTTTAATCAAACCCTACATTGATGAGGTAAAACTCTAACTTTTTGAATTTTATTTTGTATTTTCGTTTCAGTAGTTTGAAAGAATACAAAACGATTTCAAGGCAAAAACTCGATGTGAAGAAGAAATTCCCAGAATTTCGTGGGAAATCCACGAAAATATGCTATATTTTCGTGGCAAGTCTCCTTCTGTCTTGCCAAATTTTCGTAGGAAATCTACGAAATTCGCTAAAGTCAGAATTTTTTAAAAAAACAAAAAGTCAGAAGTTAAGATCTCTCGTGTTTTGTCGATTTTCCATGAAGCACGAGCAACTTTACTTGTTTGTAAAAAAAATCTAGGGTTTTGAAAATTTTGATTTTTAGGTTTTAAGAGTTTAACGGGTTTTAGGGTTTTTAGATCTGATCTTCTTTCTGGTTAGGAATATCCTTCAACAATTTCCTTCCCTTTTTTTGATGTCATAATCTTCTCCAAAAATATTTTCTCTCTAGAATTTTGGGTTGATGATGAAGATGAAGTAGTAGAAGAAGACCAAACTTACTTAGGGTTTATGGAGAACAGAGAGAGGTGTTAAAATAATACATCTAATTCTAAGAAGACTTGAGTGAAAATAATAGAGAGTTGTCCCCTTAGAAACTGGTGTCCATATAAAAAATTTAATTATTTTAGTTGTCCATATAAAATAGTTGTCCATATAAGAAAAACGGTTGTCCACGTATTGGCTTCCAATGATTGACCGACTGGCTTATTTGACCCTTATATTTTGACAATCCCATTTAGCTCCTAGCAACAAGTTCCATCATAGCTTTTAACAAAAAAAAAAAGTTCCATCATAGACTTGCAAAATCTTGAATTCTTACAAAATCTTGTCATTTTTTTTCTTTCTCTTATCATTCTGTCACTGTCCTCTCCTTCCATTATTTTGTCTTCTTTAACTAAATTAAAAAAACAGTTCCATTAGGGCGAATTGAAAAGACCAAAAGATCAAAGTAAAAATATTTGGACCCGATTGTGTTGATCAAAATATAAAAGCCAAATCGAAATATTGAGTCGAAATTAGAATTGACTCGATTGTATTATATATCTCAAGTCCATGTGAAAGAAGTGAGATCGAACTAGCTTAAACAAGAAGATCAAGGGTTTACACAGATCTATACAAAAAGAGGTGCCAATGAAGGTTCAACATGTGATTAATGCCAACATCAGGTAGTACAAATTGTAATAGGAGTAGTAAATTATTTGAGTTTATTGAAATTATAATTTACATGCTTAAATAATATGATAGGGTTCTAAAATGGGTCCCGGTATTACTTTCTCACTGCATTTAAGAACTATTCTTTTACTATATATTTTATTCCATCTTCCGAGGCCGTGAGAAAGGAAGAGGGAACAACGGGTCTATATTGATGCCGTTGTCGTTACGGTTGGTTTTAGTGTATCATGTTTGGTGTTCCAAATGAATTAAAGTCTTTTGGAGTATCATCACATTTTCCTCATTAAGTACTAATTAGTAACTAATTTTAGGGTCAACATAATTTTGGCCCCCAATTTCTGACTAATTCGTTGTTTCAGTCTGTATAAGTGTCTGACAGTTATATTTAACTTCTGAGGGCCAAACAAAATTTGAACCTTTTCTGGAAATATTCTTAAGATCAATATGAAATTAATCTCAAAAAATGTAAAAACGTCAATTCCACATCATATTCCCTTTTCTCTTCCACTTCATCTCTCCTTCTCTCCATCTCACCCTTCTTGTACGACAGAAGGCTACCGACTGATTACAAAAAAAATTATTTCCTCCTCCTCCTCACTTTTCTCTCTCTTCTTTCTCTCATTGTCTGCACTCTTCCGACAAAGGGGAGGGATTCCTATTCGTCGGCTAAGATATCGACAGTCGTCGATGGGTTCACAAGCGCTTGGTGCTCAACAAAGGCATTAACATAGCTTACTGACCAAGACTCCCCTTGGAGATGTAAGAAAACCACCTGAACCTCACCTAGCTAAAGTTGAGCTAAACCTAGATGTCAAGGATTTAATTGCAATGGATGAGGCAGGTTCCATTGGGGTAGATGAAGAGATGAGCGAGTCTGGCACTAAGCTAGCAAAAATCAAAACAGAGGAGACGAGGAAACGAGTCGTCTCAGAAGACATGATGGTTCCTATCTAGATTGGGACCACAGATGTGGGAAATATTCTGGCGAAAGTAGAATGCAAAAATTGACAGAGTTTGTGAGTAGTTACAAAGACATCTTTTGCTTCATGACACAGGAGGTTCCGAGCGTAGACGCTTCTTGATCTCCACAAATTATATTTCAAATTTCGCCCCAAGGGTGTTGGGATTTACACCCTTCTACTAGTGTTTATAGCGGAAATAAGACATCTAATATCTATACTAGTATTCCCATGATCACATGCATAAGCCCATAATAATACTAAGTAAAACTAGAAAGATAAATACCTTATTTGCTAGTTTTCCCTCGAACCTTTCCAATTGCTTATGAGAAGACCAAGAGTTTCGAGCGTAGCTCCTCTACTTGGAACACGAGCAATCAACTTGATCCCCCACCTTGTTGTTTAGCTAGCACTCCAATGGTGGTTGGAAGAAGAACTCCTTTCTTCTTGACAAAATAGATAGTTAATGGGAATTAGCTCACTTTCTCCTCTCTACTTAATATGATAGAGTAAGAAAGCTTAGAGAGAAATTCCACACCTTATTCTTTGCCCTAAGAGTGTTTATATAGAACCCTAATAAGAATCCACCTCCTTTTAGGTTTCCTAAAACACCCTTTAGAATAAGATTTAAGGAAATTGTCGAAAATAGCAACTATTGATATTTTCTCAATTCCCTAAGGAGATGACGTTGAAACCCAGCCAAAATTTTCAGATTTAACGTTCATAACATAAGGCAACATCCCTCAAAAAATTAGCCCAATCCGAGCCCTAGAAGTGCCCGAATCGGCTAAGGCCCAAAAACCCTGTTTTTCGCCTTTTTGTACAATCTTTGTCTAATTCCTATTTAGGCCTATGAGATATGTTTATGGGACATTCCCATTGTTATATCTCACTCCCACTAGTCATATCCTAGATCAATTTGACACTCTTATGTGTAACCCGTTGTAGGATCCGGTCGAAGTTAGCCGCGAATTACTTCGTAATTCGGTCTCTAGCTACAACTCTACGATCCCTAAATCAATCGGACTTGATGATCTTCCACATCAATTGTCCTATCCGAAAAATTGTTCGCATTGTCACCTTGGTCGAAGGACATCTCCTTCAACTCCTTCAAAGGGAATATTATTTCGAGTGGTCGGCTTACGTAGTTCGTGTGGGAAGCTTCTAGCCTCATGCATGGGTGATCATAGAGGCATAATATCCGGAATGGTTGGCCAACGTAGTTTTGGGTCCAAAGAAGAACAATACTTGGAATATGTGTGTGAACTACACCAATTTGAATAAAGTTTTTCCTAAAGACATCTTCCCCTACCCGCGATAGACCAGCTAATGGATTTAATAGAAGGACATGCTCTACTAAGTTTCATGAACGTTTTTCGGGATGCACCAGATAGTCATACCCCTTGGAAACCAAGAACGCACAACCTTCAAACAGATAGAAGGCTATACTTTTTCGACATACGTTGTTCGGTTTGAAGATGTCGGTCGACCTATCAGAGAATGCTCAACAAAATTTTCCAAAAAAAAGCAGGAGAATGATGGAGTATTATGAAAATGACATGAGTGTCATGAGCATGGTCCGAGCATACTTCATCTCAAACTCACCATTCTTTAAGATCCTGGTCAACAACATGACATCAACGCAACTAAACAAAATCACCGCTCTGCTAGAGATGTCGAGACTAACAGCGAAGACGGACGTACAGAGACTTATCTGTAGACTCACCACTATTAGTGAGCCAAACACTACCATTCTTTAAGATCCTTAGAAAGTTGCACAAATTCATATGCACAAAAGAGGCGAAATAAGTCTTTCTGAATCTGAAGAAACATCTCATGACTTTGCGTTTACTGATGAGTTTGTGCGGAGGGCATACTCTGATGTTATACTTGTTTGCCTCCAAAGAAGCGATCTTCATCATCCTGATTAAGTTGATCATAGGAGTGATGTACTCAGTCTACTTTGTGAGCAAAGTTCTTTCTAGGGAAGAGCTCAATCACCCCATGATTGAAAAACTCGTCATAGGTAGAAAACTGAGGTCATATTTTTGGGCGTATGATAGGTCATAAAAATGTCTCATCTGAGTCGTTTAATTTAGACGAGTTTGTCCATTTCGAGTCTTTATTATAATAAAATAATTGGTTTTCTTGGTTAGGTGTCTTTTGTGCAGTTACGTGTGAGAAACGACTAAAAACGGGCGAAAAGTACACAAATGGTCATTTGGAGTAAAGGGAATTCTAGTAAATTAGACCAAGATCAGTATGTGGATGAAAAGTAGAGTCTGAGACGGACCCGTAGACGAAAATGGAAGTGAAATCGGAGTCCGGACGAGCAAATGAGCCAAAGTCAAAGTGGAGTCAAATGCAGTTGACCATGTGGGACATACTCGGTAAAATTTCGGGCATGCGGGATGCCAAGCGACCAAATGGCACAATCTCAGGGATGTTGTAGTTTAACCCATGTTCCGCGAAGCATCGAATCGCGTCTTAAGGGCGCGCGATTCGTTGTAGAGCGGTGTAACGTATTTCCATAGCCTCGGCTACGTGTTAGGCGTTCAGGTTCGCGTTCAGATCCGCATTTTCGCCATCCAACGCTCCTCAGCTGCTGCCTCACTGATCCTCAATGGGCGCGCTACAATGAATCTCCTAAAATTTCCCTTCTTTTAAACCCAACCACCAGGAACGTGCCCACATGAGAGGATTTTGGAATTTACGTTTTTGTCCAACCTAATTTTCAACCTGTAACTAAGGGTCCGTTTGATACGTGTGAAAATCGGATTGGAAAACTGATTTTTGTAAGAAAACCAACTTTCCACTGTTTGATTGGACATTTTAAGTGTGAAAATCAATTTTTGTGAGAAAATTGCCCTAAATTTTTACCACCTTTCAGATGAGAAAACCTATTTCTTACTCACTCTTGCCATTCTCGCCCTCTCTCTCATCCATAAGGCTAATTATATCATTTACATTTCACCCCTTCTTTTTCTTTCTTGCAGAAATGGTTGCTCAACGATCCTCTCTCTTGATTCCCAATGCACATACACAATCTTTCTTGCTAACACAATCCTTCAATCTTTCTTGCACTTAACACCACCAAAATCCTTCTTTATCATCCTATGAAATCACTCAGAAAAAAAAAAGATCACTTCATCATTATCCTACTGAATCTGTTTAAGATGGTTAGGGTTGGGAGAAGCCAAAGGAGAAACTAAATAAGTATAACCTATTAATCGAATTGGATGGTAGTGAAAGAAAGATAGAAATATTTGAATCAATTTACAAAAATTCTTCAAAATCAACCCAAAAATGGCAGATCGCACAAAAGTTCTTCAAAATTTATCCACCGAGTCTGCTTACCATGTTCACGTCCGGTTTCCAACCTTTCCAGCTTCGAATCTATCCACCAAACCGCACAAAGGATTGAGAGAATTCGACTCTCTGTAATTCTTCGAAGATGAAGAAGCTCTGACGCCGCTTGAACCTTCACCGACCATGTTCACGCCTGTATCCAAAAACGACATTGCCTCACTGTTTCTCTCTCTATCAATCGAACTGGATGCGATTCAATTTAGAATTCATGAAGGCACCCTATGTTTATGCTAATGACGCTCTTTTTACATGTAAAAAGGGAACCGACAGTAATAATGAAGAGCGCTTTTAGAATTTTTACTCAAGTTTTCCAACACCATACCAAACACTAGAAATGTGACTTTTTCATAAGAAAAACAATGATTTCTTTCCCATCATAAAAAAATCATTTTCCCAACTCTATTTTCTCACTTAACAAACAGACTTTAATAGACAAATGATTTTCTTTTCACCACAACTTCCACCAGAAGTTTTAGATTTTCCCTCAGTGATTTCCAACCTATAAGAATCATTCCTTGCACCAAAAACAACCTAAACATCTCCATTTTAGCCCTCTCAACCATATCTTTTAAGACCCTAATCATCAACCCTTATAAATAAGTCTCTTCCTCTCATTTTTAAAGAGAGTTGATATCCCTCTTATTTCTTTTATCCATATCTCCTTCTTACCTATTTCTTCTCTCTTCCCCTCTTCTTTTAGTTCTCACAACAAAAACCCTAGCCTCCATCCGTCTCTTCTATTACTCCTACCTAATTTCTTCTCGATTCCTTTTTAATCTATCTATCTTTCTAATTTCTTTTCTTCTCTTCTCACAATTTCTTCCTTCCTTCATTTTCTCTTCTATTATCTCTTTTTTCACCTATTTTCAAGCAATAAAAGATGCTATTATTTGGATTTGGAGCACAATGTGCATCATATTTGGAGAATATTTGGAGCAAGGATTTGGGTGATTTTTTTTATTTTTCTCATTTATTTCAATGAATTTTGTTTTATTAATGAATACGTCTTCAAATTCAATGAGTAGTTAGTTTCATATCTAGGATTGTAGAGGAAACCATATTTGATCTTTCTTGAGATGTGTTATTGATTGAATCTTTTAATTGTGCTTTAATGTCTATTAATTGTCTTTTCATTTAGATTTTATCTTCTTTTCTTTGTTCATGCTTCATAATTAGATATCTTATACTTTCGTTAAGTTGTTAGATGAAATATGCTTGTTGGATCATGAGTAATAGTTAAAGAGTATAGTCTTTATATGATAGTCAATTAGAAATATATGATTATGAAATGAGTTTATTATGAATATCTTCGGAAATTTAAATAGTTCATTATATTATATTTCGAGTTATATGGAAAAAAAAATTAGTTAATTAATTGCTTGTTTTAGGGATTGATTTTATGTGGTGTAATCGAAAATCCTAGATCATTTCTCTTATTGCTTCCATCTTTAATTCTTCTTATCGTTTTCTTATTAAAATCGTTTTTAACAACAAAATCAATTTTATGAATGACGTGTTGATTTACGATTATAACCGAAATCACTTATCCTTGAGGATCAATTCCGGACTTCCGAATTTACTATTACTTGATCCCGCATACTTGCAGGAATAGACCCATTTTGGGCATAAGAAACACGATGATTTTAAAGTTGAAGAAAACTTCTCATGTTCGATTTTGTAATATTGAGATGCCTTAATTAATATGTAATTTCATTTATTTTTTCTTATGAATACAACCTTGTCCCTTTCTAAAAAAGAATGTGGGTTGTTTAGGCTTGAAAGCATAGCTTTTAATTTGATGATCATTTGATGATCATTTGTTGCCCATCACAAAAGAATTCCCGTCGAAGTGAAGTAAAGAGTCTTCACAAAGACAACTAAAAGACTTCAAACTGTATTCTTGATCTCGAAGAGAAATTAGCATATAAATCAATTATCATTAATTAGAATGTTTAGTCTCCTAAGCCAAATTGAATGAATAATCATATGAAAAACATCCAATCGAACAGGAGGATGGTTCACCAAAAAGTGTCTTTGAACTACCTTCACATTTCTGGACATTTCTATGTACCTCTCTATAGATATATCCATTAAAATCGTCTTAAGATTTGGTATATCATTCACCGAAACTCGAATTGAAAATGAACTCCAATCAAGAACATCACTAAACGGAGGAATATAACTATCTGATATTAAAACGGGAACACATTCTGCATAAATCGCTTCGACGATTCTTGGACTTGCAACTTCATACCCACTTGGACATAAACAATACTTACTCTTCCTCATCATATTACTATACAATCGGTCGGAGTAATGTTCGTAGACTAATATTTCTGGATCTTTGCCTTCCCATTGTTTAATCAATGTCATTCTAATATCTCCATGTAGTTGTCCTGCGAAAAATGCAAGAATAGGACGACTAGAAGGTGGTAGACCTCCTAGTGGTACCTTATGTTTTCGAGTGTATATCTCTGGAAAAGATACATCTTTTGTTGGATTGAATCCTTCTGATGTATTTGCATTGCACAAAGCCCGAATGGAATTGTTGAATAAGAATGGATTGTACGAAGATGTGAGCGGCCCCTGTGACAAAATAAAATATGTTGTGATCCGCCTGGTAGCGAAAGGCACATATAGCCATAAGCAAAAAAAAAACATCTAAAAGACCAAATTGAATAAAAGCACTCGCTAGCCGATCACTAGCCTATCAGTACTATATAGACCTCTCACATGATGAATATGAGTTACGGGTTGGGCAAGAAGGTGCCTGATCTTACCTCATGATGTACCTGTTAGGTTTGTTTGTACAAACGTGTCAATTTTATACTAACAAAAAAACTTATGGTTTCAAAAGAATATGAAGTGAAAGTTTCTATTTCCACAAGAATTTAGGAGTAGTGATTAGTCAAGATCATCGAAAATATAATTTACCCAGTCATGGCAAGAAAGCATGAAATGATCAGCTCCAAGACTTCGATTCCAGTATGGATATTTTCTAGCAATAGTTTGGATGTAGTCGATGACAGTACGTTTTACCGGGCCAATGTCGTATGAATCTGGAACATAGAGGAAATGTACCATTCTCTCTATACTAAAAGGAAGGAAGTATAGATGAGCTCGATCAGGATTCCGTGTTCTAAAATGTTCATTAATCTCAATCCCGTGATTGAATATTCCTTCAGTGGAATAAATATCCTTCGTAGTACCACTGTGAAATAGGGGAGGATTTCCGTCTTCATAGATAAATATCTTAAATAGTTTTTCCATTTCTAAGTAACTCCTGCAAAAAATATATGAGATAAAAAGAATTCATGAATTAGAAACGTACAAAAAGATTGTCTAACCGGGCAACTGAATTTTGAAAAAACACATCGTGTAAAACTAGTTAGCAAGTAAAAGCATGCTAACTCAGCTCATTATAACTCACTTGATTTGACATATCTAGTCATAACTTGATGAAAATGGTATTTTAATTGAGTTACCCTTCTTTTGGAATCCAATTAACGGAATATCTTGTAAAAAGGTAAAAAAAAATGTCCCAGGTGATGACTTTCGTGCAAGATTTAATAGTTTTTTTTAGCTAGGATCATTGACAAACATCAATTGGTGTTGACCATTATAAACTAAGGGGAGACTAAGGGGGGTAGTGGAGCAAGACATTTGAGAGTCCACGAAAGTCTGAGGCATTCAAATCCAGACATTTGAGAGTCTATGAAAGTCCGAGGCATTCGATTGTAGACAAAATATGTCCCAGACTTTGGTGGACTTCATAGTTTGATGAATTTGTGAAGGATTTGGGACAAATTTGGAAGCCAAAATGTCTTTCAAAAAACAAGAGACATTTGAAGTCCATCATGTGATTAAACAATAATAATAATATTAAAATAATAAATGTCTACCAAATGTCCATCAATGTCCACAAATATTCACAGATGTCTACGAAAGTCGAAAAATATATTTTTGAAATGTTAGTATAAACATAATATTTCATGTGATTAAACAATAATAATAATATTAAAATAGTAAATGTCTACCAAATGTCCATCAATGTCCACAATATTTACAGATGTCTACGAAAGTCGAAAAATATATTTTCGAAATGTTAGTATAAATATATTATATCATGTAATTAAAAAATAATAATATTATTAAAATAATAAATATCTACCAAATGTCCATCAATGTCCACAAATATTCACAGATGTTTACGAAAGTCGAAAAATATATTTTTGAAATGTTAGTATAAATATATTATTTCATGTGATTAAACAATAATAATAATATTAAAATAATAAATGTCTACCAAATGTCCATCAATGTCCACAAATATTCACAGATGTCTACAAAAGTCGAAAAATATATTTTTGAAATGTTAGTATAAACATATTATTTCATGTGATTAAACAATAATAATAATATTAAAATAGTAAATGTCTACCAAATGACCATCAATGTCCACAATATTTACAGATGTCTACGAAAGTCGAAAAATATATTTTCGAAATGTTAGTATAAATATATTATTTCATGTAATTAAAAAATAATAATAATATTAAAATAATAAATATCTACCAAATGTCCATCAATGTCCACAAATATTCACAGATGTCTACAAAAGTCGAAAAATATATTTTTGATTAGCACAAATATAATATGCATTACACATTTTGTCAATGGACTCAAGATCTTAAAATGTCCCCACGACATTTTGTCTATGGATCAAATGTCTTGAAATGTCTATAAAGACATTTTGTCTACAAACTCTCAATGTCTTGAAAATGTCTATGAACACATGTTGTCTATAATAA
>BEHA01003367.1:100772-118247 GCA_002897215.1 Eschscholzia californica subsp. californica
AGGTAATGGATTCTTTTTAAGCCTATCATATAAAATAGCACTATCCATTGCTATATTCTGGTAGTAGTCTGCTATATAATTAAGACTTCCTAAAAATCTTTGCAATTGATTTTTGTCTCTAATTTCATCAAGAAATTTAGAGGCAAATTCAATGCTTCTGTCAATAGGGATTATTGTCCCTTGACTAATATTCTGTCCTAGAAATCTAACTTCAGTTTGAAAGAGTTTCATTTTAGGTGCAGATATGACTAAACCATTTTTTCTGATAACATCTTTTGTAATTCTAAGATGTCTAAAATGTTGATCTATATTAGATGAAAATACTAATATATCATCTATATAGACAATAGAAAAATTTGAATACGGAATAAAAATATCGTTCATAATATTTTGAAATTCTGAAGGGGCATTTTTTAAACCGAATGGCATATATATATATATATATATATATATATATATATATATATATATGTAATATTATCTTTAGGCACAAACTATGTTTTCAAAATAGGCTTCATGCGCGAAATTCAAAATTGACCCAATATCCAATCACTACTAAACCACCCTGGTTATTTTGTCATGATCCATCCTAAACTTAGGTAGTGATTTTTGGGAGAGGGACATGAGCTGAAATTTTCCGTTAGATTTTTGGACTAAAGATTTAGACATAATCTATTGATTAGTTATTCGACGATCCATTGAAGTTCCACTGTTTGGCATTCTTTTGGTTGTTTATTAAAAACGACTCTAGAAAGGGAAGTGCTATTGAATCTTTCTCGCTTTCTGATTTTATGCAATTTACTTAATTTCGTGGTGATTTTAGACTGCAATCAGTAATGGAAGTGGAATTGTGATTGTTTCAAGGTTTTTTGTGTTAAGAGATTTTTTGCTTCCGATTTCTAGTTGTAAGGCATTGCAATCCATTCGCAAATCGTTGCAAACTAATTACAAATTTTCTATTATGTTCATGAGTTTTAGTTGTAAAGTATTTTAAATTAGTTGCAAACCATTGCAAATTCCTTGTTTCGTTCCTGATTTTCAGTTGTAAGGCAATTGCAAATGATTACAAGTACTGTGAAATTTATTTTAATCCTGCTATAAAACATTTATAGGAGGTCTGCAACCCATTGCATCCATGCTGCAAACAATTGCACCAATGTTGAAAACATGGAAAACACTTTGCCGACATTTGCCAATAGTTAAAAACAATTTGCAAACAACTTAGTAAACATTGTTAACCAGATTTTAGACCATCACAAACATTTTACGAACTATTGGAAACCATAGCTAACAGTTGCACACCATTGGAAATAGTTGCAAACAATTGCCATCCATTGCTAACCATTGTGCAAAGTAACATTATAGGGTTTAAACTTTATTTCAAGAATCAACAATGAATAATTATTTTCTTCATTAAGCTTGTTGACTCAATAATCATCGATCAGTGAGTAGTTAAAAAGGAGTTTACTCAACAATCAAAATCTCAAACTTGTTAGTTTTAGGGTTTTTGAACCGGGCTTAATTTTGAAACAGATAATCGGTCAAAGATTGCAACAATCACCAACTGACTTGAAGACCACCTGAAGTAATTAACAGAGAATTGTGCAAGAATGAAATCATGAATTAGTTCAGAGAATGAGATTTCATGTGAAAAAAACGTGGTTTAGAGAGAGAAAGTGATGCCCAGTCACAAAATTGATTTGCAAAGGTATTTTCATTTTTTTCTACTAAGATAAACTACAAATATGCCACATGGAGCTAAATACTAAAAAAAAAAATCAATTGATCATTTATTACCAAAAAATGAACCAGAGATATTTGACCAAATTTCTCAAGAATCTCATGTAACACTCAGAGTTTCTAATATTGAGTGTTGCATTGAAGGTGCTCTTAGTTGAAATTATCGAAGTAGTTAGCCTAAAAACAATAGAAACTCAATTGTAATCGTGCCTTAAAAATTCAAATTTACGGTTTCTTGTTGGATTTGCACCAACCAAAATCTGAAGCTCGTAATATTTTTTGCCTATCAAGAAAGAATATCACATTGGATTTGAAGACAAATACTTCCACCAAGATTGAACTCAACAACAAAAAACTTTAAAGGGATGCAAACCGCTAGACAAGAGGCCCATTTACATTAAGTTGTGTTTAATATACTTGTGGAAATATATTTTAAGGAACTGTAATAGTTTTCAACTATTTACGGAAGGGATGCAAACCGCTAAGCCAGAAGCCCATTTACATTAAATTGTATTTAATACTTTGGAAATACGTTCGAAAGAACTGTAATAGTTTTCAACTATTTGATGGAATGATGTTTAGGGAGAAGTTTATGTTAGGGTAAACACTGGAGTAGGCTGAATGGATTGAGTGTGAAGCAGTTCAATCCAAAACTCGTGAGTAAGAAGCAGAGAATACAATTTATCATAAGAAGGTGGGATTAATCTAGTAGTAATAGAAGTTACTAATGATTCAAATTCTGGTCCTAAACCAAAAAGAACAATGAGGACAGGATCTTGGTCAGAAATAGAGTGACCTAGAGAAGCAAGTGAATTGGATAAATTTTTTTTTACGAAGAAGATAATTTGATATACTGTCGGTCCCCTTTTTGCAGGTTTGAAGTTGGTGTTGGAATCGGAGCCTATTTTGGCTCGAGCCGACTCGTCAAACTCAGAAACGGAACGCGCCATTGCGTTCGTCTCGTCGAGCTCTACAATTTAGAGCCAAGAATCACTCAAATCCGATTCCGGATGAATGAGAAATTCAAGGTTAAAGTTTGAACGAAAAATCGGTTGAAATAGGTACTAAAGCGTCAAAGAGGACAAGTCAAGTTGAGGGGCATTTGCGCGAAGAGGACGCGCGCCAATCTGGACGGTCAGCGTTCATCGCGCGGGATTTCGCGCGATCCGACAACTGGCGTTCGCTCCGCGCGCGGGCACGCGTCTGGCTACGATCTAACGGTCGTTTGGATCACCTGTGGGACAATTTCGGGACAGATCACGCCCATCTAGCGGCTGCTGTTTCACCCGAGTTTTTGAGCCAGATCTGATGGCCAAAAATTCACCCGAAAATCCCAGTTATATAACCAACTCTTCCCAAAGAGTTGTGTCCCTAAAAACCAAGAGTTTTGTCCCCAAAACTCTAGAGATGTGTCCCAAAAGTTTATACCTATTCAATTCCTATAAATACCACCCAAACTCACTTCATTTTTCATCAATTCAATTCATTCTCTTCTTCTCTTCCCTTCTAACAATTAGAGGTTCTGGTTAGCCTAGAATATCTAATTAAAGAAGTATTTTCTAGAGGTTCTGGATAGACTAGAATATCTAGAAAAGGAAGAAAGAAGTCTCGAGTGAAATTTGAATTTCAGAAGCATCTAGAAGTTCATCCGCATTAGTCCAAGAGCTCATAATACTGACAAAGGTTCGTCCGCTTTCAGAATATAGAAGTACCATCTTAAAATTCTGAAAGGTTAGTCGTTGTATCCCGAAGGCATTCACCCTAACGTTTGGTACTGTTACGGGGGTGTAAAATGTCTTAAGGAAAGAGAATCTATTCTCGCCTCGACTACATATTTAGAAAGAAGGAATATTGATATATCATTATTCTGTAATTATTTATTTCTCTATAAGTTAGAGAAAGGAAACTCTGTCTAAATCAAGCCAAGACAGAAATCGACTTATCGATTTGATAACCAGAGAAACAACAATCTTAAGACATTTTATATTATTTCTCTAGTTATAAGAAATTGATTTGTTTTAAATTCTGTGTGTTTCAGAAATGGCAAGAACAAGAACCACTCTACGGGTTATTCCGCCTAACACCACGAATGGGGAAAAACCAGAGAAGTTCAAGGGAACTGACTTCAATCGTTGGAAATTGAAGATGATGTTCTACCTCACAACATTGGGCCTGGTTAAATATTTAACCGAAGAGAAACCCACCTATGCAGAAATAGAGGATGAAGCACAGCGTACCGCTGAAATAGAGGCGTGGAAACAAGAAGACTTCTTGTGCAAGAACTATATCCTGAATAGTTTAGATGACGGGCTCTATAATCTATATTCGGTTATAGAAACATCTAAACAACTGTGGGACACCCTTATCAATAAGTATAAGACTGAAAAGGCGGGTGTCAAAAAGTTCATCGTAGGACGATTCTTGGACTACAAGATGACTGATTCAAAACCAGTTATGACCCAAGTCCAGGAACTACAGAGTCTCCTACAGGAACTACAGGCAGAGAATATGATAACGAATGAACCTTTCCAGGTCCGAGCTCTGATTGAAAAATTACCCACGGGGTGGAAAGACTTCAAAAATTATCTCCGCCACAAGAATAAGGATATGAGCCTTGAAGAACTCATCCTAAAGCTTCGAATCGAAGAGGACAGTCGCACTGCCGAGAAGAACTCAGAAAGACTCTCGAATGTGAACGTCGTAGAGACTGGTCCAAGTAAGAAACGTAAGCATCTGTCTAAAGACGGAGGAAAGCCGAAGAAAAAGACGAGGTTCGGCCTATGCTACAACTGTGGCAAACGAGGCCATATGGCAAAGGATTGTCGTTCCAAAACCGGCAAAAGACATAAGAAGTCGAATGACCAAGCCTCGCTGATAGAAGATACCGAAACTCAGAACCTATGTGCTATGGTTACTGAAGCCGAAGAAGTGACTGAGAAACTTCAGAACTTGAACCTCTGTGCAGTGGTATCTGAAGTCAACCTGGTTAACAACCAGAGAGAGTGGTGGGTCGACACCGGAGCAACTCGTCACATTTGTGGTGACAAAGGCCTCTTCTCCTCTTATACCGAAATAGGTGAAGGAGAAACCCTGTTCATGGGAAACGACTCAACCACCCAGGTTAGAGGAAAAGGGAAGATCATACTAAAGTTCACTTCAGGAAAGGAAGTAACTTTGAACGATGTACTTCATGCTCCAGATATCCGAAAGAATCTGGTTTCTGGTTCTCTTCTAAGTAAGAATGGGTTCAAACTAGTCTTTGAGTCAAACAACTTCGTCTTGTCTAAGAATGGGATGTATGTTGGGAAGGGCTACTTATGTGGGGGGTTATTTAAACTAAATGTAACCTCTGTAACGCCAAAGGCGTCTATTATTATTAATAAAATTAATAATTCCGTTTATATTGCTGAGTCCTTTAATATTTGGCATGAAAGACTAGGACATGTGAATAACAAGTCATTAAAGAAATTAATGAACTTAGAGTTAATTCCGAAAGTCGAAATTGATTCAAAACAAACATGTCAAACATGTGTAGAATCAAAGATGACTAAGACATCGTTTAAATCTATAGAACGAGATACAAAACCTCTAGACTTAATTCACAGTGATATTTGTGACTTAAAGATGGTTCAAACCAGAGGAGATAAAAAGTACTTCATCACTTTTATCGATGACTCCACTCGGTTTTGCTATGTCTACTTACTAAGGAGTAAGGATGAAGCAATCGATAAGTTCGAGCTTTATAAAACCGAAGTGGAAACTCAACTTAATAAAAAGATTAAGGCTTTGAGAAGCGATCGAGGTGGAGAGTATGAATCTCCTTTCGCCGAGATATGTGCGAAGAATGGCATAGTTCATCAAACAACGGCTCCTTATACACCTCAACAAAATGGTGTAGCCGAGCGGAAAAACAGAACATTAAAAGAAATGATGAACGCTTTCTTAATAAGTTCTGGTTTACCTCAGAACTTGTGGGGGGAGGCGATATTATCAGCGAATCACTTATTAAATAAGTTACCCCATAGAAAAACCTGTAAAATTCCATATGAATTATGGAAAGGAAGGATGCCATCCTTTAAATACACGAAAGTGTGGGGGTGTCTGGCAAAGGTATTAGTTCCTCCTCCTAAACGGGTCAAGATAGGACCTAAAACTGTGGACTGTGTATACATAGGGCCCGCAATAAATAGTGGCGCCTATAGATTTCTAGTACAGAAGTCTGAAATCAAAGATATACACGTAAACACCATTCTGGAATCGAAAGATGCTAAGTTCTTTGAACACATCTTTCCTTTCAAACAGAATTCAGAAGTCTCATCTGAAAGTAGAAAACGTGTAAGAGATGAGGAAGAGGAAAATCTAGAAACATCTAAAAAAGATGATATGGAAATCGAGGAAACAACACTCGAACCTCGAAGAGGCCAAAGGACAAAGAAAGCTAAGACATTTGGTCCTGATTTTCTAACCTATATGGTAGAAAATGAACCTCAAACTTTCACAGAAGCAATGACTACTCCAGAAGCTCCATTCTGGAAAGAAGCTGTTAATAGTGAAATAGAATCCATCATGCAAAATCATACATGGGAGCTAGTAGACCTCCCACCGGGTTGCAAGCCTCTAGGCTGCAAATGGATTTTCAAAAGAAAATTGAAAACGGATGGATCTATAGACAAGTATAAAGCAAGACTTGTCGCACAGGGATTCCGACAAAAAGAAGGGTTAGATTATTTCGACACCTATTCTCCAGTTAGTCGAATCACCTCAATAAGAGTGTTAGTAGCTATAGCATCCTTATATAATCTAGAAATTCATCAGATGGATGTGAAAACCGCTTTCTTAAACGGACAACTCGAAGAAGAGATTTATATGAACCAACCAGAAGGGTTCATAGCTCCGGGACAAGAAAAGAAAGTGTGTAGATTAGTGAAATCACTATATGGGCTAAAGCAAGCTCCAAAGCAGTGGCACTTAAAGTTTGATGACACTTTATTATCAAACGGATTCAAGATCAACGAATGTGATAAATGTGTCTATACAAAGATCACTGCGAAAGGATGTGTTATTCTATGTTTGTATGTGGATGACATGCTAATTATGGGAAATAATTTAGATGTCATCAATACAACTAAAAAGATGCTTTCGAAAACTTTCGACATGAAAGATTTAGGGAAAGCGGAAGTCATTCTTGGAATTAAGGTTTCCAAGACGGCTGAAGGGATAAGTTTATCTCAAACGCATTACGTTGAGAAAATCTTAGAAAAATTCAGCAAAGATGACCTCAAAGTGGCGAATACTCCGATAGATCCAAGTATTCACTTAATGAAGAATACAGGGAGCGCAGTAAGACAATTAGAGTACTCTCGGATTATTGGAAGTCTGATGTACCTAATGAACTGTACTCGACCAGACATAGCCTACTCAGTCAGTAAGCTAAGTAGATTTACGAGTAACCCGAATAACACACATTGGAACGCCATAACGAGAGTGTTACGGTATCTAAGAAAGACGAAGGAGTACGGACTCCATTATACCACATATCCCGCAGTTTTAGAGGGATATGCAGATGCAAATTGGATATCAGATACCGACGACACTAAGTCAACCAGTGGATATGTGTTTACACTGGGAGGGGCTGCCATATCTTGGAAATCTTCGAAGCAAACGTGCATTGCTCGATCAACAATGGATTCAGAATTCATTGCTCTAGATAAAGCAGGGGAAGAAGCAGAATGGCTGCGACAATTCCTTGAAGATATTCCAATATGGCCAAAGCCGGTGCCTGCAATCAACATACACTGCGATAACCAAGCAGCGATTGCACTAGCACAAAGCAAGATGTACAACGGTAAGTCTCGACACATTCGTCGGAGACATAATACCGTTAAGCAACTTCTCTCTGAAGGGATCATAACTATAAATTATATAAGATCCAAAGATAACCTAGCGGATCCATTTACAAAAGGGTTATCTAGAGAGTTAGTAGTTGCATCATCAAGGGGAATGGGGCTAACGCCTAAAGTAAATGAGTAAAGGCATGGTGAAACCCTACCTAGATGACTGGAGATCCCACGATCTAGGTTCAAAGGGCAACTGAAGCTATATCCTGACTCGACAGTAACACTGTAAGAGATCTCTATCTCTTACCCATTCCTAGGATGACAACAGTGTTACCTGCATTGAGAGGTTAAGCATTAAGCTTTTAATGAATCCGAAAACTTAGAACTTGATTCTAACGTGAGGTATAGCAGGATACCTTATTACGGATAACCTATATGTGTGTGAATTGATGCCGGTTCTATGGGAAGGTCGTCTAGGCCGACTTCTCTAAAGCACACACGAAATCGGGAATGTTCAGGGCCGAAATGAACACAACCGAGAACCTAAGTTAGTAAGGGATTAGCTGTGTGATAGCTATTTTGGATTACAATTCCCAGGACTCAGTTCAAGACGTAAAGTTCACTGCCGTCCTTGTAGACCTTGTAGTTATTCACTAGGAAAGGTTCAAAGTCGAAAGACTACCTTCTTCCGATGCAGCGAAGTTCCGCTTATGAGCTCTGTCAGTGTCAGTCTGTCAGTATAGTATGTCTGCATATATCATAGCATAAAACCTCAAATTTTCATTCATGTGGGGGATTGTTGGAATCGGAGCCTATTTTGGCTCGAGCCGACTCGTCAAACTCAGAAACGGAACGCGTCATTGCGTTCGTCTCGTCGAGCTCTACAATTTAGAGCCAAGAATCACTCAAATCCGATTCCGGATGAATGAGAAATTCAAGGTTAAAGTTTGAACGAAAAATCGGTTGAAATAGGTACTAAAGCGTCAAAGAGGACAAGTCAAGTTGAGGGGCATTTGCGCGAAGAGGACGCGCGCCAATCTGGACGGTCAGCGTTCATCGCGCGGGATTTCGCGCGATCCGACAGCTGGCGTTCGCTCCGCGCGCGGGCACGCGTCTGGCTACGATCTAACGGTCGTTTGGATCAACTGTGGGACAATTTCGGGACAGATCACGCCCATCTAGCGGCTGCTGTTTCACCCGAGTTTTTGAGCCAGATCTGATGGCCAAAAATTCACCCGAAAATCCCAGTTATATAACCAACTCTTCCCAAAGAGTTGTGTCCCTAAAAACCAAGAGTTTTGTCCCCAAAACTCTAGAGATGTGTCCCAAAAGTTTATACCTATTCAATTCCTATAAATACCACCCAAACTCACTTCATTTTTCATCAATTCAATTCATTCTCTTCTTCTCTTCCCTTCTAACAATTAGAGGTTCTGGTTAGCCTAGAATATCTAATTAAAGAAGTATTTTCTAGAGGTTCTGGATAGACTAGAATATCTAGAAAAGGAAGAAAGAAGTCTCGAGTGAAATTTGAATTTCAGAAGCATCTAGAAGTTCATCCGCATTAGTCCAAGAGCTCATAATACTGACAAAGGTTCGTCCGCTTTCAGAATATAAAAGTACCATCTTAAAATTCTGAAAGGTTAGTCGTTGTATCCCGAAGGCATTCACCCTAACGTTTGGTACTGTTACGGGGGTGTAAAATGTCTTAAGGAAAGAGAATCTATTCTCGCCTCGACTACATATTTAGAAAGAAGGAATATTGATATATCATTATTCTGTAATTATTTATTTCTCTATAAGTTAGAGAAAGGAAACTCTGTCTAAATCAAGGCAAGACAGAAATCGACTTATCGATTTGATAACCAGAGAAACAACAGTTGGAGCTTGAGATTCATTAGACGGGCAGAGTTAGCTGAAGAGAAATTTCTTTCCAATGCATCCCACACAACGTGAGAAGTTGTGCGACCAAGAAATTGAGACAAAATCAATTTAGTAAGAGTGGCATTGATAAGAGAGTAGCATTTGATCAATGCGATACCAAAACCAGTAAAAAGAGTTTGGAATAGGAGTTGAGGATGTTGAAGTAGGAAGCACGAGCCATTAACAAATTTGAAGAGGTCCTGACTATGCAATATTGGAAGCATTTGATTGCGCCATAGAAGATAGTTAGTTCTATCAAGTTCGATCGAAATGAGATTGGATATGTTGGTGAGGGAGTGACGCAACGGAAAATTTCGAAAAGAATTAGATCTTCGTCTAAAACTTTTAAAACCTAGAAAAGAGCCTTAGATCTTCGTCTAAAGACTATACAACCGAAATTAAGAAAGATTTAACACTAAAATACTGAACTTTATTGATAAACTTGAATGAATGAAACAACTACTAGACCCTCTTTATATAGGCCTAGGGTTTTCTAATCCTAGTCAAATTCAAATAGCAACTGCTAAAAAAATAAAATACTAGTTTCCTAAAATTGTATAACAACTAAAATAACTAGATTATTAGATATCTAAGATTCTTGAATTATTTCTAAAAATGTCCCTGCATCAGTCTCCTCCACTTCAAAGAAACTCGCCTCGAGTTTACTAATGGATTTGGATGTTCTTTTGATCGGTGCTCCCTTGATATAACTTTTCCTTAAATTATGCATAGGAATCACCAAACTTTCAGATTTAGTTGAAAACTTGGTAATGTGACAATAAAATTTTTGTCTATAAATGTAATGTGACTCAAACTCCCTTTTCACCCCAAAAATAAATTTGTATAGATCATGAGTATAGTGATTGAAAACTATGATCTTCGATAAAGACTTACTTATCAATCCATGTGAAACAACTTAAAATTCATAAAATTCTTCGTATGAAGGAAATTCAATTGGACCAAAATCTTACTTGGGAAGTATTCCACCTTTTGTTGATTCAACTTCTTGAACGACTTCAATTGACTCAATTTGCTGAACCACCTCCTTTAACTCAATTTCCTGAACAACTTCTCCAGAAATAAATTCCTTATTATGTAAATTGATAATAGCAGATTTATCTGTGACCACAATAATGTCAGATTTTGCTTCATGAATAACATTACTTGAGTCATCTATGGTTACAGTTCGTGGTGGTTCAACATTCTCTAGGGGAACTTCTTTTACCTCTTTGGTATTAAAACTAAGTTTCTCTTCTCTTCGAAATCCAAAGTTCTTATATTCCCGCTCATGAGCTTCAGCTTTTAAGGCTAAGTTGTATGCATCTTGAATAGTCCATAAATTAACCAACCTCACCTTTTCTCTCAAACTACATCTCAAGCTAAATTTTAATCCATTCGAAAATCGATCTATTAGAACATTATCAGGTTCTGTAAAGTTTTCCATACTGTTTCTTTGAGCCAATTTTGATAACTCCTCGTAATATCCACTCAATGAATGCAACCCTTGTCTACAGTTCTGGTATATCCTGAACAACTGTTGTTGATAATCAGGAGGTAAGAACCACTCCCTCAAGGTCTCTTTCATAGACGACCAACTCTGAATTGGAGCCTTTCCTTGTTTCATCCTTAGGGGTTGTAATTGATCCCACTAATCTGCGACACTCCCTGTAAGTCTATAAGCAATGATTTTAACTATCTGTTCATTAGAAATAGTAGCCCACACATTGACTTGTCGTTCAACCTTATCTAGCCAATCGAATAACTCTTCTATAGTTAAATACCCATCGAAAAATGGCATCTCTTCATTGATCTTGTACCCATTATAATCTCTATGTAGGTGCACTGAAAAATTGTTACCATAATAGTATTTCTCCATATTGATTGATAACAAAATAGGAAAAGTAATAATATGACTTTTTCTTAAACCAACTTTAGATGCATCTTTGGCAAATCCATCGATGTGTTCTATAGTGATCTTCGAGTAGATGATATCAAACCAGGCAAATCCTCGCTCTTGATGCCAACTGAAGCAGCGGAAAACTCCGAAAAGAATTAGATCTTTGTCTAAAACGTTTAAAACCTAGAAAAGAGCCTTAGATCTTCGTCTAAAGACTCTAGAACCGAAATTAAGAAGATTTAACACTAAAATACTGAACTTTATTGATAAACTTGAATGAATGAAACAATTACTAGACCCTCTTTATATAGGCCTAGGGTTTTCTAATCCTAGTCAAATTTAAATAGAAACTTCTAAAAAATAAAATACTAGTTTCCTAAAATTGTAAAACAACTAATATAACAAGATTATTAGATATCTAAGATTCTTGAATTATTTCCATTAATCTCCCTGCATCAGGGAGGGAAGAGAAAGAGACGAGGGTACAGTCTGGGTAGAAACAACAGTGGGAGAGGAAGGATGTTGAGCTGATTCAGCCATGGAAACAAGGAACAAAAACCGACATGGAAGGAAAGAAGAAAAAACTCTAGGTGATATTTTTGGAAACCCTATGTGGCTCTTGATACCATGTAAATGATTTGATCAAGTGTTCATTACAAGAATGTATTAAGATCACACTCTTGTGACAATGCAGTCCCTTTCCATCTTGTAAATGCATAAAATCGTATCTAGCAAAATGAGTCAAAGATCGTAGTTCGTGGTGGTACGAATTAAGTAATTATTCTTCAAAGAGAAAAAGAAAAAAAAAACGAGAATCTGCGTTTTCTCTACTTGATCATCAAATACAAAATAAAACAAAAAACAAGAAGAAAATTTCTTGATGAATAAATAGAGCAACAACATCAACAACAACAATAACAACAACACCAACAACAACAAATGAGTCTATCTCTCAATCAAATAAACCATTTAAAAAATTAATAGTTGATCCAGATAGGAGAAATCCAACTCTTTATTTGATCTCTAAAAGACATTCCCAACTTGTTAATCAATCAAATTATACATTATACAACCCAATTTGAGCAGGAACCCCAGATGCCTTAACCCACTCTCCTCCTATGAATGACTCTATTGTATATGTCTTACTTTCATCTTTTGTCCCAACTTTGTAACCAGGCCATTTCACTCTGCCATTAGTTCCAGCTCCTGGCCCTGTATTATTAATCTCTCTATATGTCAATGTTTTTAGATACAAGTCTCCTTGCCATGGCATCCACCCGTCTGCTTGAATTAGATTACCGATCATCGATTCCATTATAATCGTCCTCGAATATTGTTTCCATGGCCTACCAAGGTAACTCTTTATTTGAAACTTTAATGGCATAAGTTCAGCATCAGCTTTAATTTTACAATTTTGTATAACTATTCCTGTGGTTTCGCGTTTATCGGTTCTTCCTTGAGCAGTGACAGTGTTTTGTTGGTTATCTAATGGTTTCCTTACTATGATCAATGAGTCTTGTATAACGGCAGCTGCATCACCGAATATGAAGTCAATTGTACCCAGGATTTCACAGTTTCGGTAGAATTGACGATGAGTTTGAACGTAGAGAGTATCTTGGTATCCTTCCATTCTGCAGTTGTGGAAAATTGAACGATCGGATTGGACTCTGAGTGCTACTGCTTGATGCTTTTCTGGTCCTGCTGTGTTTCTAAATCCCATGTTTTCTGCCATAAAACCATCTCCAATTGCCACTGCAAATTTAAAAGATTTATAAATATCACCATAACAGAGTTTAAGTTGCAAAATGTGTAACTGCGAGAATAGTCCCACGTGGACAAAACCTGTTCTCATAACAAAGAATATGGTACGGAAGCAGAGCTAGACCCACAAGTGATAGGCCCAACGACCACAAGTGATGCACGTTATCCAACAAAATGACAAGTGTTCGAACCACACACGTGAGAAGACGTGTGAGAATAGTCTCACATGGGCAAAAGACACTCTCATAATCAAGAATATAATTGTCCTAGGTCTTTTTCGCTAACTGCAAATCGATTTAAAGTTGAGGATGTACAAATGTAATAGTAACAAATATATATCTGTATCTGTATGTACCAAAAGTAGCTGTCTGGAAAGTCTGAAAACCATCAACATGATTCTTGCTGCCGGTAATAATGGTTTTCAAAGGTCCGTCTCCATACATCGTAACATTCTGCATTTTCTTTGTCACGGTCACTGTCTCTTCATACACACCTTCCTTCACATAAATGACATATCTGTTCCAACAAAAGAAGCAAAAATACGGAAGCACGAATTAGCATTCAAAGCAATGTCAAGTTACATTTTTGTATGGCCAAGAAAAAAGATGACAACATTACCTTCCATTGTATTTAGTAGGCATGGCAGCCAAGGCCTCAGATATGGTCTTAAAGCTTCCACTGCCATCTTTGGCCACCACAACATTAGGTTTCAGAGTATTAGCTGCAGGTTCAGGTTGAATATCGAGTAATTTTCGACCTTCATGGGATATCCAATCTGGAAGACCTTCTTTATCAAGAGGTTGTTCCTTTGAGAGAAGGCGGCGATGGGTAATTCCGGGTATTTGAAGAACCGAAAGAATAGACGACATTTCAGAAACAATAGCAAGAGCATTACTTGTCAATTCTTTAGCAGTTTTCAAATCCTTTTCTATTTCATTTTTCATTTTTCCTTCGGGAAATCCATCGATACAAGTCTCTTGATATGACATAACCGCGCTAAGCCAATTGTTTAAATCATGAGTTCTTGAAGGAAGCTTATCAATGTCATGACCTCCTACATGATCTGCTGAATCGTTTAACTCGTCTTTTGCATCGGCAATAAGAGATCTACAATCTTTAATAGCCTCTTTTTCAGCAGGATTATCTGTTTTAAATACCGACGAAGTTTTTAAGACGTCATCCAGTTCATTAATCGCTACTAAAAATGCAGCTTTAAGGAGATCTTTAGGATGACTTGGAGAATTTGAACTCATTAGCTTTGTCAAACTAGTTTCACATGTTTGTGAGTAATCTGTATGTTTACAAATCATTTTGATCCCATTTCCAGAATGAGAAACTTCTTTTGTTGGTACAATTTCAGACTTTTTTTGTTTATGTTCGGATCGATAAACAATAGCCACGACACTAGCGGCAACGATGAGAAGAAGGACAACGATCGAGACGACTGCCAACCAAATCCTCCTTTTCAACTTTTGTTGTTTTTCGAGCCTTCGACGTTCGGATAATTGGCCGAAATCCTGGAACACCATCTTGTTTTGGGATATTAGGAAAAGTCCCAGAGGAGGTGTTCCTTCTGCTGCCTTAGGGTTAAGCTAAGGCAGAGAGGATGAACTTTTCTTTCCCTATTTCTTCTTTATCTCCCTTTCTTTTCTTTCTAATGAAAGGATCTGGAATTTAGACAAATCTGAGTTTTTCAATTTAAAAGTTAGTTATTAGTGGAATAGATTAGTTAATGTCTAACGGTTGCACCATATTTGGCGCGAAATCTTGCTAATTCTTATTTTTGTTTGTAATGACTATTGTACCCTTTTCTTTTTATTTAGGGTATTGGATTTTGAAGGGATAGTAAGGTAATTTGGTTGGAAAGAAACCAATTTTTTTTGTTGATTATGTGGTTGTGTTGAATTGAAGTTGTTATTGTTTGGGTTCTAAAATAGAAAATTATTGACCTTCTAAATACTTTTAGGACCTCACAATCAATTTGTTAAAATGCCTAAACTTCTCAACCATAAAAGTGTCTATGGGTTTGACAAACATTAGCCAAAGAACCCAATATAATTCCATTTTCCCATCCCTTCCAACTTGTACATTTTAATCAAGATTTTGAGATAAAATTGCAACTAATCAATTAGCGACAATTTCGTTATTACATGCAATGGAGGACTAATTAGTTTGAGATCGAAGAAATGAAATACTAGTGCATTGTTTACAACTGAAACAGAGTACACAATAATGTTAAAGACATATAAGTAAGCTATCATTCAGTTACATATGAGACACGTTACATTGGGTATTACTATTACACTCCGTTAACACTCAATGTAACTCTGTTATCTTAACACCTCTCTTACACTTCGGGATGGTTGCAATCCCTAGGAACCTTATGGTTCTAAAGTTCGACATATCGAATGGCTAGCGCTGAAAATATAGTAGAAAGACTTTTCAAAGAGGTTGGTTTTAAAGTTCAAACTTGTTTACATAACTAGATCTTCAAACATTACTACAAAATTAATCAAATACCACTCTCATAAGGAAATGAAGTTGATTCGATCCACTCGTCTCCAGTAATTAGCTCCTCAACAGTGAAGTTCAACGCATCGTCGTAATCCATAACATTATATCCAGGCCAAGTAACCCGATTATCCGTCACTGACCCAGGCCCAGAATTATCATACTCACCATAATACAAAGTACTTAATCCTGTATCCCCTGACCAATTAGTCCAACCAGCAGGACTAATGAAGTCATCAATGAAGGATTCCATATAAACAGTCCTTGAGTACTCCTTCCATGGCCTTCCCAAGAATGATTTCACAATAAAATTACCTTCAAGCAAGTCTTGAGATGCCAAAATAGAACAATTTTGGATTGAAATTCCTGTGTTTTCATCTGGGTTATCCCTTGATTGTGCCGTTAGGGCATTAAATTGTCCATGGTTTGGTAATCTTGCTATGATGTTGCATCCTTGGAAAACAACAGCTGCATTGCCAAATATAAAATCGACCGTTCCTGTTATGTTGCATTCTCGGTAGAACTGTCGAAATGTGTGTACGTATAATGTGTCTTGGTATCCGTTGATGTTGCATCTGTAAATGGCTGCTAAGTCTGCGCTTACTCGTAGAGCGACCGCTTGGTGTTGATCTGGTCCAGCTGTGTTCTCAAATGTTATATCTCGTGCTAGAAACCCGTCACCCGAGACCGCTGAAATTAATCAAAATAAATATGAATTTAGAAGAAGATTTTATCTCAAAATGAAGATGAAACCAAGATCTATATACTAATGTTTGTGTGGATGGAGGAAAATATAGATTACACGAATTAAGAAAATATGAATTAATAGGAATCTAACTTTCCAAAAGAAACCGAAACACCCAAATTTTGATTCCCACTTCCCACTATGAGATTTAATAGGATTTGCATTATTTCAAAATTTTAGGTACGTTTATATGTACCACTAAACCATTACAACCACCACTATTAACTCTGGACACCACCATGCCCCACCACAACATCAATGGATACATCGCCACCACGGTACCAATCCATGACGCGGTGGCGAAGCCAGAAACTTTTACGAGTGGGGGCACCTCTTTGTTATAGGTAATGAAAGAATTCCACGGTACACGATCAAGCTAGGATCGAAAAGCAAATTCTTAACAAAATTTTATTTATAGTTTAGATATTCCGTGGTAATTTTGATGTATAACAATCAATCTCTAATTTTCTCAATATGGATCAAAAATCTTTCCTCCAACTGGATTCTCAAAATATACTGAAATACAAAACGAAGGAGGGGATGAAGAGATAATGGTGAAGATTAAGAAGAACGATGCTAGATGATGAAGAGGAAGTGATCGTAATTGAAGAAAAGATGAAGATTAAGTTTTCTTTCTAATAACATGTTTACCAGAGCAAAAGTCTAAAAACGACAATTTTGAAATTCAAAATACAAGTCACCGAAAAATCAGACAAAACCAAAATTGAGGGGGACATTTAGAAAACTCATCATCTCTACGAGACCATTTTATTTAGTTGGTCACTTTGAGGAGGTCAAAATTGAGTTATTCAATTAATAAGAACCAGTTTTAAGCCAAGCATGACCTTTGTAATGCATTTTTAATAAGTAGTCATCTTAAACCAAACAATAATTTCAAGTAGTAGATATTTTAGAAAAAAAAGTGTAAGTAGTAGAAATTTTCTAGACAAAAAGAATGTTGTGTGTGGGTCTCAATCCTTTGACCTCAAGGTTGAAACATAATCACTTCACCAACTAAGCTAGAGAAGAACTATGTTTAAAATGGAAATATGATATATATA
>BEHA01003367.1:118287-150241 GCA_002897215.1 Eschscholzia californica subsp. californica
ACCTCAAGGTTAAAACATATATATATATATATATATATATATATATATATGTAGATATATGTATCTAATATAGCGGCAAATGTCGCATAACATTAACGAGCCACGTTAGGGTCGTGGGCCCCTATGTGGGCTCGCCCCACCGCATCACTAAACCACCACCTCACCACTATTAGCATCGATCGTCTTACATCACCTGGGTATTAGAATTTGCAAAGTAGATAAGTCTTGGACAATCTTTCCCTTGGAAGTCGGTTTTTAAGGAGAAGTAAGCCCAATAAACTCTAACATGGTACCAGAGTTAGTATTTCAAGGATAGGTCATGACTTAACCTACGCCCTAACTTAACCTACGCCCTATGTGAAGGGAGAGTGTCTAGATTTCAGTCCTGGCGTTGAGGGGAGGTACTAGTATTTTCCCACGTCGCCGGATAATTAGTATGTGGGAAGTAGGTAAGTCTTGGGGAATCGTTTCCTTATAACCAGGTTTCTACGAAGCGTTAGACATGAAGAAATCTAACTACCAACACCACACCTACCACAAGGCCATGAAGCCAAAATCTTGGGAGTTAGCTTTGTCCCCAAATAGAGTATAAAAAATCCTAAAAAGTCGTAGTTCTTTAGAATTTAAGTTTCAAAAAATATCATTTTCTGTGAGAATCAGGTATCATTCATGAAAACAAACCATAAGGTGTCTGTATTCCTAACACAGACAAAACCATTTTAACCTAGCCATCTATATTCCCCAGACCAGGAAACACATTAGCATGTACAAAAAAAAAGTTATCCCTGTCAAAGGCAGCATGTGACTCCATACCATTTCGTACCCCCTCTGTTTTGTCACGGACTCAACCTAAGATAATATAGATTACTAGCAAATGGTAGATCTTTTAAATGAAAACAACAAATTGAAAACAAATAAAATGTTAAACCGCCCGAATAATCAGTTTCACCACATGACTATGGCTGATGTGGTCGGCATATCCCTTGATAGATCTTGCAATTCTCCCTCAAAAATGAAGGCAGTCAGGCCGAGGGGGGAGGGCAACCGACCTGTGCGGTCACACCAATCCCCCTCAGATCACAAGATTTTCTTAAAGGAATGAGGGACTCCCTAAATACCGAATTAAATCTAATGATTTGATAGTCTAAAATGATTGAGAAAAAAATGTGAAGAAATGTAGTTTAGTTGGTAAATATTTTGTACAACAAGCTTGAGGTCACAAGTTCAATACTCTTCTCTTCCTACTCTTGATACTCTTAAGCTAAGAGGTTTCATCTTCCCAAATAGGTGTGCTCTTTGTAACCATGAAGAAGAGACTCTTGATCATTTGTTCTTTTCGTGTTCCTTCTCAAATCCGATTTGGAACTCGCTTACCCCATCTTTTATCAAGCTCTCAAATTCGTCAAATCGTTTCAAGGACTTAGTCGACTCAAATACTCTCCCAAAGTCGCTTGATAGGAAAAAATTCTTGAGATATGGAGTCCCTTATGCTATAATTTGGAGCTTATGGGAAGAGAGAAACACAAGGATCTTCGAAGAAAAATGTAAATCGGTAGAAAATCTTATAATTTCGATCAAAGCTCTCATTTTTTACTGGTCTACAAACCAAGAATGGAAGTCCACCAACACCTTTTCAGAATTAGTTTTTAGCTGGGATGCTCTAATTAGCATGTAATCTTTTTCTTTTTTTCTTGTTTTCTTGTTTTCTCTTTGTAGTTGCAACCTTTGCAATTAATGAAATCTATTTTACCGTCTTCAAAAAAAAAAAAAAAGTTCAATACTCTTCTTTATCAATTCCTTTTGTTTATATTCTCAACTCATTATTACCTCAAACTATTTGTAATAACAACTATTAATACTACAGTTTTAATTAAAATCAAATTATAAAGTTCAATACCTGTTTAATTTTTTTCATGGAATATGTAGTTCGATGTGTCTGGTTCTTGTATAAAAAAAAAATTGGGAGCGAAAAAACACAATTTAAGTTCATCTGAGATAAAGAAAAAAATATTTCTTACTTCATTTTAGATATTTATTAAATGCATTACTTGTCAAAATATTATGCTTTGAAATTATAGGAGAAGAGCCCCTAAATTTTCATTCACAGGGGTCCTCAAATTCTCAGTAACGCCACTGCGACCAGGTAACTTTAGTTGTTGAGTCGACTTAATTTTAGGGCCATCTATCACTTTCAAAAGAAAAATAAAATTGGATATGGAAATAAATATGAACTTACCCACAGTTGCAGACCTAAAAGTAGTCCAACCATCACCAACACTTCTTCTGCCAGTAATCACAGTGGCATCAACCCCATCTCCCAACAACACAATATTAGTCTTACCCTTTGAAATTGCAACATTCTCTTCATAAACCCCTTCTTTCACATATATAATGATTCTATCTTCACTATCTTTAGGAGCAAAATCAATGGCATCACTAATACTAGTAAAATTTCCCGACCCATCTTTAGCCACAGTTATAATACCACTTGGGTCATATTCATCATCGGAATCTTCAAGAATCCGACGACTTTTTCGCGACATCCACGATGGAAACCCCAAAAGGCGACGGTTTTTAGTACCATCTTTTTTGTAATTTGATGGGGTTTTGTCATGAGGGTGAGAAATCATAGAGAGAGAATTACTTACATGTTGGTAAGTAGTACTAATGGAGTTAACTAGAAGTTGTTTTGATGGACCAGAAGCTGAATCTAAACCTTCTAAACAAGTGTTTTTGTTAGTAAGTGAAGCACTTAGAAATGTTTTCGAATCGGAAAGTTTTCGTTTATTCGGGGAATTTGATGATGATTGAATAATAGAGACAGTTTTTTGTAAAGAAGAGATAGTGATTTGGTGAAGATCAATACAATCTTGAATAGTACTAGTTTGTTTTTCTTTAATACCAGAGTTTCCAAGATTAAGAAACAAGTTTGATAGATTATTAGCTTCTGAAAGTGCATTTTGAAGGGTTTGAAGAATAAATGAGAGAATGTTTGGGTTTATGTTGATAGAGACTGAAAGCTTTAGTGAATTGAAACAAAGATCTGGGTATGGGGTGGAATTACAAGTAGATCTTAGTAGTGGCAAATTTGAATTAGAAGAAGAAGATAATGTTGTTGATGAGAGAGAAAGTAGTAGAAGTAGAGATAATAGAAGGGAAGAAGAAGGATTAGCCATGGGATGATAGAAGTTAGAGAGAGAAAGTGAAGTAATGTGAGATTATGAAGAAGAAGGGTATAGAGTAAGGATGTTTAAATAAAGAAACCTAGTCAGTGAGAACATAAAATTGCATGAATGAGTTATAGTAAAGTAGAAAACAGAGGTATTTGAAGAATTGAGGGGGTCTGAAGACTGAAATTTGCAGTTACACTTTTTTTTTTCTCTCAAATTGAGGTATTTGAAGAATTGAGGTATTTGAAGGATGTTTAAATAAAGAAACCTAGTCGGTAATGGCCTACCAATAACAGAGTAGATGCTTACCAACTGGGCTACTAGTTGTTAACGTTATACTTTGTATTTAATTTAACGTAAGATATTTTCTCTCAAATTTAGAAGTATATTCTTGAATTGAAATTCAGACCTCAGGATTAAACTATCAAAATTGGAGTTAGTTCCGTGGGGTCTTATATTGTGGATAAAAGTTTGATAATGCCATATGCATATAATATCATAGACTGTAATTGGGAGTACTCTTAATCAACTTTTGGGCCATTTTTTTTTTTTTTGTTGAAAAATCAACTTTTGGGCCATGATAACAAAAATATTAGAACAACCAATTTGTGGACATTTGTAGGTCAGTAAGGGGTAAAAGTTTATGTAATAATGGTCATATTTTTTTTTGAAGATGTTGTAATAATGGTCATATTTGAAGGGTAAAACAAGTGTAAATGCTTGGTTGAGAGAGATGTTGTAAGAGAGGTGTAAGAATAATAATTTTTTCAACTTTAGGTTTAGGGTAAAAAAACAGGTTCTAACAGGATTTTTGATCCAATCCTGATCTAAAAACTAATCTTGGTCCAAAATAATTTGTAGTCCACATCTAGTCCAAAATTAGATGTTTTTTTTCTTAGAATTAGACTACAATCTACGATAGTCGTTACAAGGCACTGATGCATCATGAAGATGTAATAAGCACGGTAACTGCCTAATTTAAATCAAGAATGAAAGAGGCCTAAAGCCCGACAACAAAGAGGCATAAACCTAACTAATTATTACATTATTTATAGCTTAAATTACATAGGATAAATCTTGATGACAACTACTTCTACTGAGACTTGATCCCACGACCTCATGGACTTAAGAGGAGTGTCCAACTGTTACACCAAAGGTGGTGGACAACATTAGATTAAGCTCTAAATCCAATTTGGACGTAACACAAATTTTTTCTTGGGAAATGATAGAGTGACTTAGAAATTGGTACTTAGAGGGTGACATATTTCCTCGTTTAGAAACAAAAGCGGTCCCCACCGTAGTCAAACTTTGAAAAACTCTTGTCTTTTAGTGATTCCACATCAGCTGGGCATTAAAATGCCCAAAAATTTAGCTCCCATTTTAAGTTTATATATATATATATATATATATATATATATATATATATATATATATATATAGTTCATCCCTTTAGGTTCCTACTTCATCTATCAAAACACATTTGTTTTCTTCTTCTCTCTCCTATCAAAACTAAAATCACTTTTTTTCTTCACTCTCATGGGAATCCTTCAACCAAGAATCAACCTTCAAGAAAAATGTTGGCCACCTCCAAACCACCTGCTTCATGGTCATCTTCATCATCAACCTCAACATATTCTCACTCAAAATCATAAAGTGTCATTCATCATTGTTCGGATTAAACATGATATTGGTTCTCGTTTCTAACAGTTCATATACATATACCTTTGTTGGTTTGAAGTTTTTGACTTTTAGAAATACAAAAAGTTACAAGTACAATCTATTTATTTCGTTCTCACGTTAAACATATGTTGTTTTTTAATTGGCATCGTTTCCTACAAGCCATCCCGACGAGAGCAATATATATTTAAGTTTTATGAAAGACTTGTTGCTTTCAGCAATATGTATTTGCTTGCATTACGAATCAATATGATTTCAAATATCTTTTAGTGTCATGTCTCTAAGACTCTAATTACCGCTTGATTTTATTGAGATATAAGACGAATCTAGATGAAGAGATCCGACGATCAAAATGAGTCCAAGATATTGAAAGATATGGATGATATATTATCTCTCTTTGATTATTTCAATATCTATCTCCGATTATCGCATAATCGTGGATTTGACAAAGGTATTTTCATATTAATAATCACCTCGTTGAATATGGTTTTCTGTCTTTATGTTCATCTATCTTTGATTATAATATACTCGTGATTTCACTATGGTGGAAGACTAAACACCTTACTACTCCAACCAAGGGTTGTTGACTCAGTATCATTGTGTTGAGGAAAGTAAAAAATTGGCGATTGCAGTCCTAATATTGACACGGAAAAAACCTTTCTGCTCCGGCCAATTCTCACTATCATAATAAATAAAAATACACTAACCAATGAAAAACTATAATGCTATATTGAAGTTTATATGAACTTTATTAGCTTATGATAGTTGTGATTACAAAACAAGTAGAATTCAATCTCTCTTTATACTATTACAAAACCAGAAACTATTTAGAAAGAGAGCAACTGTTTAGAGAGAGAAAAGAGATTAACTAACAGAAATTAGTTGTAACTAACTGTCATTAGTTAACAACTAATTCACCTCAGGTACTTCACACATGTGCCACGAGTGCTTCTAAAATCTTCCAAGTAGTTCATGTCTTGTGTGAGACCCATTCTCACGTGAGTGCCTCTAGAACATGGTAGGTAATTCAGTTAGTCATCACCTTGTTCTTCTTTACTTCTGTTCTTCATATCAGCTAGGTTAACTCTCTCTTACATCCCCCCTCAAACAAATGGTTCACAGTAGGAAGGACCATTAGTTTGCTACGAATGAAATCAAATTGAGAAGACAACTAACCCTTGGTAAAAATATCATCTAAGTTTGCTTCAGAAGGAACAAACTGAATATCCAATGTTGAATCCATGACAAAGTCCCTAATGAAATGAAAATCTATCTCTATGTGCTTTGTTCTAGCATGAAACACAGGATTCGAAGCAAGATATTTCGCACCCATATTATCACAGGACAAAACCATAGGCAACTTAGCTGAAATGCCCAATTCTTCAAGAAGATAAGTGAGCCAAAGTAATTCAGAAGCAGCTAGAGAGAGGGCTCGATATTCAGCATCTGTTGATGAGCGAGAAACAGTAGCTTGCTTTTTCGATGACCAGGAGACCAGAGTAGACCCCAAAAAGATACAATAACCACTGGTGGATCTCCTAGTGTCAGGACATCCACCCCAATCAGAATCACTAAAACCCGACAGTAGAGTAAGGTCTCCTGACTTGATGACAATACCAGCTCCAATAGTTCCTTTCAAGTATCTCATAACTTTCTTCAATAGAATAAGATGGCTGGATCGTGGCTGATGCATAAATTGGGATAAGTAATTCACACTAAAGGTTAAATCAGGCCTTGTCATTGTAGCATATTACAAACCCCCCACCATACTTCTATAAAAGAGAGAGTTATCAATCAGATCACCATCAAGTTTGGACAATCTTTTTCCAACTGAAACTGGAGTAAGGCTGAGTTTTGAATCAGAAAGGCCAGCCTTTTCTAAAAGCTCATGAATATACTTAGTCTGAGTGAGAACTAAGGATGAAGAATGCCTCTGAACCTCTATTCCTAAGAAGTAATGAAGGTCCCCAAGCTTCTTCATTGCAAACACTTGGGCCAAATCATTGAACAGCTGATTGAGGAGAGAAACATGAGTACCTGTGAGTATTATGTCATCCACATAGAGTAAAAGTATCATCCAATTTCTATCACAGTGATATACAAACATAGAGGTGTCTGAAACACTTTTTTGAAATCCCCATTGTTGAAGAAAATCAACCATCCTATGAAACCAATCTCTAGAAGCTTGCTTAAGACCATAGATAGCTTTGGAGAGATGACAAACATAATCAGGATAGTGAGCATTGACAAAACCAGGTGGTTGCTTCATGTAAACTGTCTCATGAAGCTCTCCATGAAGGAAGGCATTCGACACATCCAATTGATGAATAGGCCAGTTCTTAGTTATTGCCAAAGTGAGCACTACCCTTACTGTTTGAATTTTAACAACAGGGATGAATGTCTCCAAGTAATCAACACCTTCTTGTTGATTGAACCCTTGAGCAACCAATCTTGCCTTGTATCTCTGCAAAGATCCATCTAAATTGTGCTTGACTTTAAAGACCCACTTACAGCCAAGAACATTCATATGAGGTAGCCTTGGTGTTAAAGTCCAAGTATCATTCTTCATAAGAGCCTGAAATTCTTCCTCCATTGCTTGCTTCCAATGGGTATTCTTAATGGCTACCTTATAGTTTGTGGGTTCAACAATATGATTTACAGAAGTGTCAACAGACAAGGCATGAGGAACTGAGTAGTGAGCTACATGATCAGGTATACTCTTTGGTTTCAAAATACCACTCTTCAGTCTAGTCTGCATAGGGTGTGCATTCAATATTGGGACAGAAGAAGTGGGTATGATAGGTGGTTCAATTATTTGGCCAGAGGAGATAGATAGGGGAGAACTAGTAGGTGATGGGACAGAAGGAGATGAAGGAGATGAAGGTACTGAGGAAGAAGAAGTGGTAGGTGGTGGGAAGGTTTGATGATCTAAAGAGTATGAAGTGTGATAAGAAGGGGCAGAGTTATGTATATTACTTGGTAAGGGAGGTAAGAGAAATATGTGGTAAGAGGGGGATGAGGCAATTTCTTCAGGAGAGGTAGGTGACAAAATGGATTGAGTGGAGAAAGGGAAAAAGGTTTCATCAAAGATAACATGTCTTGAGACATATTCTTTGTAAGTGCTAATATCTAAGCACTTATAACCCTTATGTATAGGGCTATACCCAATAAACACACATGGAACTGACTTAGGACTCAATTTGTCTGTTTTGACAGTACCCAAGTATGGATAGCATAAAGACCCAAAAACCTTAATAATAGTATAATCAGGACAAGTCTGAAAAAGAACTTCATAAGGTGATTTATAAGAAAGTAGCTTACTTGGAGTTCTGTTGATTAGGTAAGTAGCAGTAGCATAAGCATGAAACCAGAACTCCTTTGGCATAAATGCTTGAAACAGGAGAGGGTTTCCCACTGAGGTGACTTGCCTGTTCTTTCTCTCTGCTCTTCCATTTTGCTCTGGAGTATAGGGACAAGAGCTTCTAATCACTATGCCATGTTTGTCTAGATGAGTTTTAAACTCACCTTTCTGTAACTCCAAGGCTCCATCACTCTGAAAACACTTAATTGGTAAAGAGAATAATTTCTCATTTTGAGTTTGAAAGTGCTGAAAGCATTGGAGACTTTCTGATCTCAACTTCATGGGATATATCCAGAAAAATCTACTATAATCATCAAGGAACAGAATATAGTATCTAATTCCAGACTTAGTTGAAATTGGTGCTAGACCCCATATATCACAGTGAATGAGTTGCAATGGCATAGATGAGCTACTGATGGAGATTGGAAAAGGTAACCTCTGACTCTTACCCATCTGATAAGAAGAACATACTTCTTTGAAATTTTTGGAGGTAATTTTAATTCTGTTATCCCTTTCCAGAGAAAGAATAACCTCTTTTGAAGCATGCCCAAGTCTATTGTGCCAAACTTCAGCTGTGGCCTTTGCTAAGTATGCTTGTGGATGTTCCTCAACCTCTGGAAGATAAGGATCCATTTAAAAATTGATACTATAAAGATTATTGACCATGGGTCCATCTGCTAGAACATCTTTGGACCATAGATCTCTGATCAAGAATCCCCATGGTAGAAACTCAACACTGCAAAAATTCTCTTTTGTAAACTTTGAGATAGATAATAGATTCTTCTGAATTTTAGGAACATATAGAACCTTTTTCAAAGTAAAAGTAGTAGACCCAGATGCTAATGTTGTTGATCCTGTACTAGCTATCTCTAAGCTCTTACCATCACCAATCATAACACCATTGGACCCTTTGTAAGGTGTATTAGAGGCTAAATTGGTGTTTGTATGTGTCATATGACTTGTGGCTCCACTATCTGCTATCCATCTTTCATCTTTATTGATAGAAGATGATGAATAGGAAATTTCAGAAGAATGAGTATCATTCTCAATTGCAGCCCCAAAATGAGCTTGTTCTTCCTCACTTTCTTGTTGTTCTTGCTGATCTTCCTCTTCCTCATCTTCTTCTTCTTGCAGATGAAGATTAGCAAAGTTTCTTTGATTTGACTTAGAAGATTCTGAGAAATCTCTAAATCTCATCCTACATTGTCTAGCTGTGTGACCCCATTTATAACATATTCCACAAGGTACAGTAGTGAAGTCAAAGAAGTTATTTCTTGATGGCAGTGAAGATGATCTTGAATTGGGTCTAAATTGTGTTTTCTGACTTGATTCAGCATTTGTGAATCTTGAATTGGGTGTTCTTGAAATACCCTTATTTGGAAATTTCTTGACAAAGTAACTCTCACTTGGATCATCAATTTGTTCTTGTTCTTTTAACCATTGTTCATGGTGGATCAGTCTACTTCTTAATTCAGCAAAACTAAGAGAACCATCTCTATTTTGTATAGCAATAACAAACTAAGAATACTCTTTTCCTAAACCTTGTAGAGCAATTCGACTTAATTCACTATCACTAACTCTATCATTGACAGCTACAAGAGAATCAGCAATAGTTTTGATTTTACTTAAGAATTCAGACACAGACATTGATCCTTTCTTAATATTTTGAAGCTTATTTCTTAATGAGGATTTCTGTGCCTCGAATTCTTGTAGAAAAATTGTTTCTAAGTAACACCAAATTTCTCTAGATGTTTTAAGACCTAGAATATCAGAGGCAATGGAATGAGTAATGGTAGCTTTAATACAGGCCTTCACAAAGCTATCATTTTTCCGCCATTGAAGATAAGCTGGATTAGCTATATCTCTTCCTTCCACAATTGTTAATTGGGGGGGTTCACTATAGGTGCCATCAATGTAGCACACTAAATCGTTTCCTATCAAGGCATTTTCTACCTGATCTTTCCAAACAAGATAATTGGAGCCATCTAATCTAGCATATATAAGATTGGTAAGATTTTGATTATAAGAATTCTGACCTTGATTGATGTTCATTTCTGATGTTTGAAGAATTACTTGGTGATGAAGACTATATCTCTGATTCTTTGATGACAGAAGATCAACTTCTTCTTAGGGTTTCTTGAATCCAAATTGATTTTTGGAATTCGATCTTCTTGAATCCAAATTGATGTTTTGGAATTCGATTTCTAGGGTTCTTGAGTGATACAAACTGGCTCTGGTACCATGAAAAACTATAATGCTATATTGAAGTTTCTATGAACTTTATTAGCTTATGATAGTTGTGATTACAAAACAAGTAGAATTCAATCTCTCTTTATACTATTACAAAACCAGAAACTATTTAGAAAGAGAGCAACTGTTTAGAGAGAGAAAAGAGATTAACTAACAGAAATTAGTTGTAACTAACTGTCATTAGTTAACAACTAATTCACCTCAGGTACTTCACACATGTGCCACGAGTGCTTCTAAAATCTTCCAAGTAGTTCATGTCTTGTGTGAGACCCATTCTCACGTGAGTGCCTCTAGAACATGGTAGGTAATTCAGTTAGTCATCACCTTGTTCTTCTTTACTTCTGTTCTTCATATCAGCTAGGTTAACTCTCTCTTACAACCAATAGACATAATTTTGGTTACATTGTGCATGTCAAAATCGTGTTAACCATGAAATTACCGAATTTCCTTAATAATTAAAAATACGGAAGGAAGAGATAATCTTGGTTTACTTTGTCCGACCAATATCAGCTAGTTCTCATATTAAACACGGAAATTTTTTTTCTATCCGACCAATTCATTACTGATCATTACCATAATAATTAAAAATAGAGTAACCAATAGACATAATCTTGGTTTACTTTGTCCATGTCAAAATCGTGTTAACCATGAAATTACCGAATTTCCTCATTCAGAAATAAAAGCGGTCTCCACCGTAGTCAAACTTTGAAAAAATCTTGTCTTTTTAGTGAATCCACATCAGCTGAGCATTTCAGTGGGGACCGAGCTGGGCACTCTAGCTAAACATCTTTTATAAAAGCAAAACATATATTACTTTCACCACGATCGAACAATTTGGTTTGTAAAAAATAATGTCAGCTGGAAAAACAAAAGTTGATGAGAGAGAAAAAGAGAAAAATATATCAGACCTGTACCTTTTATTTCCTGGAAAACTAAAACCTCAAACTTAACAAACTAATCTACTGAAAATTCATTCACAACTCGGAAGAAAGCTAGATCTAAAGCTAAGAAAAACATATTTGAAGGTGCAAAAAACTTATTTAAGCTACATAAATCAGATCTAGAATTTCAAATACCATATTTGCAGATTGACAAACAAAACCATCAAAGTTTCTTAAAACAACTACTTTGACCATTGCTTCAACGGAGAAAAATAAAACCAAAGTGACACGTGACCGAAACCTAATGAAACCAAATATAGAAGATGGATGAATATAAGAGGGAAAAACTAAAAGTAAACTTGATGTAGAAGAGGGATTTTTTTTTTTTTTTTGAAATGGCAGAAATTCTAGTGATACGAAACCTAGAGGTTTCTAAAAGATGATGAAATATTTATAGAAGGTTATAAAAATAGATTGGTGTTGTGAAAAATAAAAGAGGGAAGAAGAAAGATAATGGAAATATAAACCAAAAGATAGTACACAAGAAGAACTAGAATGTATTCTTATGTTTGTAGAGAAATTTTATACTTTGGCACATTGGTATTTTGATCCATTGATACACATTAGGTACATCTTTTGCATTACAAAGACCTCTTTATGTAGACCTCTTGATGAGTTACATAACCAATACAGAGTCACACAACAATGGTGCTTAAATACAAAGTAATGGTGGAGAACTTATGGTGGTGAGAGTTACAAAGTGTGGTGGTCATCCACAATAAATCAAATATATAACACTCTCCTAGATGCCTACCACATCAGAAATGTCTCATTAAAACCTTACTAGGAAAACCCGGTGGAACAAAACTATAGAGAAGGAAAAAAGAGTACATATTCGCTCTTCTTGTAAATCTTTGATGAACACATAATCTGCCTCATTAAGACCTTGTCGGAAAAAATCCTGTGAAAAGAAAGATTAACGAAGGGAAAATAGTACAGTATTAAAATGCAGTATACAGTGTCTTCATAAACTTGCTCCCCCTCATGAAGGCTGAGGGCGTTGTTCAACTTTTTATCGTCAGCTACCTTTTGGTGTATATACACAATTCGAATAAGTAGCATTTGACATTTCAAGTTGGATTCATATAATGCTCTAAAGTTTATACATACTTTAGCTTGAAGCTTGTTAATTCCTTCAGGAATTTCAGTTGAACTCACTACTTCCTAGTGATTCATATTTGTGCCTCATATACATTGATAAGATAATTATAATATCTTGTGAAATTTATGTACCTATCACTTTTCATTGTGATTCAGTATAAATTCTATGCACAATCCACCTGCCACACATAATCACATTTGTTTTAAGATAGTTGTCTCGTCAAAATCTTGTCGAGAAAATCCAGTTGGACAAAAACCCGAAAGAAAGAAAAAGACTACAACTTTTAGAAAATTAAAACAATTTTCGATACGCATAGTTGCCATATTAAAACCTTGACAAGGAAACCCCTATGTGACAAAACCTTGACGAAGGAAAAAGAGTACAAGCCGATTGACATTTTATATCATATTCTCTCTAATGAAATATTAATCAAGAATTATTCCTTTTACTGAAATATATGAATGATGGTCATTTTCTAAAATCACACTACAACATACGTAATGTATTCTGTGTAGTACGTTAGGTACTTTTAGACCTGAATTTCCATGACAGAGGATGAATCGAGACAATATGAGATTCTTTAAAGTTTGAAGTCTTTATCTCCTGACAATATTATTTTTATGACTTTTCTTTCTCGGATAATCTTTTCCAAGACTCTACTTTGAGGCTCGAAATAAACACTTCAGAACCCATAATGATTTATCAGTACTTCATAATTTAACTCGAGGATTTTTAATCCATACAAAAAAATTGTAATGTAAGTCGAGCCCTTTGTATAGTAAACGACTTTTCAATTCTTACATATATTCACTTTATTACCTTTAGGGTAATTCTCTGTTGGTGCTTCGACTTCAAGTCTGAAGACTTAATTATTTTGTAAGTAAAGTCATATACAACGAATTATTTTGTTAAAATTTATTCAATTACTTAGAGTAATTTTGGATCAATATGCTCTCAGTAGCTACTATTTTCAGAAATACATCGTCTGAAATGATTCATTTGATTTCTCAAGTTTTCATAATGTGCATATATTTCAATGAGTTCTCTCATTAAGGTACCCGTGCCTCGTTAAGGTCATTTTCGCTTTTAAGAAACATCCTCTTCAGGGAGTTTTATTTAGGAACATGAATCACATTTTTTCTCATTTGATAACCTCCAAGAGGATTCTTATATAAACTTATTCCTTCAGTGTCCAAGAGTATATGCCACTTTGACCCACTTCAATCTCCATGACCTTTATCTGGTTATGAGCATATAAAGCTCTAAAAAAATATCAATATCTCGAGCTAGCAAATTATACTTATGTTGATTCCAATGAGAAAAACTTGATCATTTCCAACTATTTTACGACATTGAATATAGAACTTCCTCCCTCTTTATGGCGTTAGATTTGTGTCATTTGATATTATAAAATTAATCATATGATATGTGCAAATATACTTCAAGGATGAGACAAAGATGAAAAATGAATCAATAGCTTCAGGCAAATATTGATTTCTATTTTGATATCACATGATTTGTAGAACCAAAATTGGTATCTAATCACAACTTCAGGTGCAAGCAATTTGTTATGATATCGCAAGTTCAGGTTTGATTGGTTACATGTGAGATATATCATTCATATCAGTTTTTAATTATATTAAAATTCATCATCACTTTCTCTTTGGGTATTACAACTTCAGGTGTAATATGAAAGAGGAGATTCAACAAATTCTATTTTCCAAGAATTTACAACTCATCACTGTCCAAAGGTGTGAAAGGAAATAGTATCACCAATTGAATAGATATTTTGAATTCGGTTGTATTTTTCTTACCACAAGTTCAGTTGTAATCTCTTAAGAATCAATAGAATATAATTCCAATATTAAAGTATCAATATTCCTCATTCTTCAAGAATGAGTAAACAAATTTTGTTTTGCAAGGATTTATCTTTTTGGTGATAATTAACCAACTCATAGTGGTTATATATTTTCATCCTTCAGAGATTTGATTCATTATAATCTCATAGAAATTTTATACTTCAAACTCTTCTAGAAATTTTGACATTTGAAGACTTATTTTACACACACCAAATTTCAGGTTTGGTAATCTCAAAATACAAACATATGCTTCAATTTGATTGTAACCAAAATCAGATGGTTAAATTGCCTACTTGAAAAAATCTTCATTGACCGATCTTACCTTGACCTCACCAAAGAATAGATTGCATTGATATTCATTAGTTTGCAATACTAACCCTTTCATCATTTTCATCTATGTGATTGTCATATCCTTTTGATATAGTTTATTATGTCTCAACAAAAATAAAACCAATGGTTAGAGATAAATAAGAATAATAAGAAAGTTTGAATATATACAATGAAAAATGGAAATACCTGTAACTTACTAATTACAATTGAAAAACTTACCGATCTTTTATTTGTTTATATTTTGATCAAGGCGGTGGATAACTTCTTCTTCCCTTTGATCATAGAGCAATTCGTGCTGATAACGTGTTGTGAAAAATAAAAGAGGAAAAAGAAAGATAATGATAATATAAACCAAAAGATAGTAGGCAAGAAGAACTAGATCGTATTCTTATGTTTGTAGAGAAATTCTATACTTTGGTACATTGGTACTTTGACCCATTGATACACATTAGGTACATCTTATTTATTAGCAAAGACCTCTTTATATGGACCTCTTGATGAATTACATAACCAATAGAGTCACACAATAATGGTGCTTAAATACAAAGTAATGTGGAGAACTTATGGTAGTAAGAGTTACAAAGTGTGGTGATCATCTACCATAAATCAAAAATTTATAACCATTGAGAAATATTGTATACACTTATCATTTTTGCATGTCAAGCTCACTTCTTGATCTAAAATACTTTAGATCTAAGTGTATATAACATAAATGGTCGGTGCATGTAAAATTTTCCAAACAGATTTTGAATGATTGAGCTTCAAATGCTTTTTATATTTTCTTTTTTGGGACTAAAAATCCGTGACCCTTTTTTGTCTGTTTTTTATTTAGCTCACATTTAGGAGACAAATCATACAAGTCTCATGTTTTCCACATCTTCACCTGCAAACAAAATTTTATAAAGAAAACTCAAGGTCATATAAAAGTGCCCTAAAGTGACACTCATATATATCCATCCACATTGCATAACTATCTCTTGAGTGCACTTTAGCAGTGAAGTAAAGCAGAAGAGGCAAGTACTGTGGCACTATATTCTCCCGTGACTCCTACACTGATGGAGATGACTGATGAGTTAACTAGAAAACAGAAAAAACCAAAATATATTAAGTCGTATATTAACAAATAGAAACAAACTCCCAATAAAAGTACAAATTCAAGAATATTGAACTTGGGTATAAATATACTTGTAGTTTTATAGGCTTTAGACCATTTAATTTCATCGGGTTTTAAGCCAGTAGCATTTCGGCAGTTCGCGTGTTTATCACATCGTATCAATGTATCCAGAGCCGTGTTTGAGGGGGGGCGGGCCGAGCGTCCGCCCTGGGCCCCCACCTCAAGAGGGCCCACTTTCTATTAAAGGGCCTGAGTTGTTATATATGTTACAATATCACTTTAATCATCTAAGTACTAGTAGCTTCATGGGAATGGTGATGTTCGTCCATGTTTTTGACGCGGGTTCAAATCCTGATGGCTACATTTTGATTTTCTTTTGGATGAGAATTTAATTGCTAAGTCAATCTCTATTTTTACTCCACTACACTTTGTCTTAACCATTCTTATATTAGGTGTATTTCATTAATTTTGGAAGTGTTTTTTAAGAAATAGAAAGTTAAATGTTTTTTCCACAAAAAAATAATAGTACATAAATACACATGTGAATCACTAATGATTTTCATCATCTCACATTTTGTTCGATTTTGTGAACGTAATTTGTTTATGTACGAAAAAGCCCACAATTAAATTTCGCCCTGAGCCCTCAAATTCTCAGCCACGGCTCTGAATGTAACAATGCTCTTGTAATGACCATTGTAGTCAATCTTCAAGAAAAAAACAAATAAAAACAAAATTGAAAATCCATGTGAAACTCTACCCGCTTAGTGAAGTTCATGTTACTGCTGCATTTTTTACTGCTAGGTGGTAACACTTATTGTTTTTTTATGCAATGGTAACACCCACTGTAGACTACCATTTCGAAAAAAATTAGATCGTGCGGAGTGAGATTTTTGGTGTTCTAGGAAAGTTATGTCTTTTTTTTTTTAGAAATATAGGAAAATTATGTTGAACGATTATCGACTATACAATATTTAATGACAAAATTAATAACCAATCATATTCTGACGAAGAATTGGTCTTAAAATATAGATGATTAATCTAAAAAAAATTTGGACTAGTTTTAAGTTTAGGCATAATAATAGGAAAAATAATCATAGTTGACAGGTGTCTAAACTCGACTTTTCCGGGCCAAAATACCCTCTATTGTGAAATCCAGAGAATTCCCATAATATTTTATTACGATTGTCCATAATGTATATGTCATAATCTTATTTTGTTCTTCAACTCGAATACAAAATAGTTTCTCTTCCTAAATTAGTTTTTTGTTTCTCGTCGTAATGTGTTATGATGGGAAAGAGTATGGTATGAACAAGGACAATTGTATTTATACAAGTCCGTCTTCTGCGTTTCTGTTTAAGAAGCTTTCAACGCTTCCATCATCCATGAGACCATGAAAGGTAAGATTTACTATAAGTTCATTATTAATGTCATTTCCAGCAAGAGAGATAGGTGAAACTGAGAAATAAATTGAGTATATCATTGAGTTGAGCTTTGTTCGTAGTTTCTCTCTCTAGAGCATAACTCTTACATGTGTTAATTAAAACCAATTCTATTCTTTTAATGAATTCGTTCGTTAATTTTTAGTATTAAACAGATATTTTGGAATGCTCTTTTGATATATAGTTTCATAAAGTTTTGTTTCTCTCATGACCGAAACGAGTATATTCTTTTATTAAGGCTTCTTTCTCTCTTTAAAAATCTCGTATTTTCATAACACATTATGAAATATCATACTGTCGAAATGTTTGTTCATAATATTTTATTTTCCTGCGCCTCATTTTTCACGTGCATCATGTAGAATAGACAGAGCGGCAAAAACGTCATTTCTACTATTTGGACCTCAGATTTAGTTTATTTTTTTTAACAAGGATTTAATATTTGGCTATCTCATTTTCGTCCTGTCTTTTTCAACATCATCAATTTGGCGCTAGAGGAAGGGAACGAGGTGCCACTTAGCAATAACTAGCCCCAAAAAAGATGGAAGGGAGAAGAGTTAAAGTTCTAAGGGCAACAATATACTTCTCCGAACTTCAATCCAGGAGGGAGAGAAGAACCGATATCGCACCATCAGATTTGTAACAAGAGCTGATTTGATCGATTCCATGACCAACGCCGACGACGGAAGCATGGTTTGCTTGAGTGGACCTCTATTTTAGCATAGTTTTCTTAAGTAGAAGTCACATACCATCCACAATAATAACGACAAAGGAACATTACAAACAAAAGGAACCAGGAGAACAAAAAATCTCGACGGTGAAGAACTATCTACGACAAATGTGCAAGGCGAAGGAAAAAATTAATAGGCGCGAAAAAGTAAATGATAAGATAAACATTAGTCAATCTTGAAAAACATATTGTTACACTCCACATTGAAAAGGGAGGGACTTCCCAGTGTCGGTAAACAAATCTATAACCAAATCAAATGTCTTTTAAAATTAAGGCACGTGGCAAAACACGTGGTAATAAGCAGAACAATTGAGTTACCAAGAGATCGTGGGATCGAGAGGCGGATTCAAAAGTTAGCGCGTTCCCGAGAAAAGTGATTGATGTCGATCACGGTCGTTAGGTTCTGGACCCAACAACGCTGGCCTCAGAATAGCTCTAAAAACGCTAGCGAAAACACGAAACAGAGCTCAACTTACAACTCCGGCCCAGTTACGCATCTAAAACCTTAAAAACACTTTTTATTGGAAGAGTTATTTTTTTAAGCTCTTCTACTCCTTAGTCTCTCTCCTTTCAATGAATGAGTGGGATACACATGTTAAGCTAAATATTGGTAAGATTTAACTAAGCCAAGAAGTCAACAGATCGATCGAAGTGTACACATGGGAACCATCACTAAAGTCATTAAGTAGGCAGATACGTGGGAGCCTGCCACCTGAGCCTTGACATGGGACGTCGCCACAAGTTTGAGGCACCTTGTGTAGGGATTTACACCCTTCTACTAGTGTTTATAGCGGAAATATGACATCTAATGTCTACACTAGTATTCCCAGGATCACATGCAAAACTAGTAATTAATCTAATGGAGATAGTAGATTACCTTAATCGCTTTTCCCTCGAACTAGTTGAATTGATTGAAGAAGACCAAGAGCTTCAAGTGTAGCTCCTCTACTTGGGACACGAGCAATCAATTTGATCTCCCACCTTGTTGTATAGCTAGCACACCAATGGTGGTTGGAAAAGAAGAACACCTTCTTCTTTGACTAGATTGATAGTTAATGGGAATTAGCTCACTTTCTCCTCTCTACTTGATGTGGTAGAGTAAGAAAGCTTAGAGAGAAATTCCACACCTTATTCTCTGCCCTAAGAGTGTTTATATAGAACCCTAATAAGAATCCACCTCCTTTTAGGTTTCCCAAAACACCCTTTAGAATAAGATTTAGGGAAATAGTTGAAAATAGCAACTATTGGTATTTTCTCAATTCCCTAAGGAGATGACGTCCAAACCCAGCCAAAATTGGCAGATTTAATGTTCATAACATAAGGAAACGTCCCTCCAAAAATCAGCCCAATCCGAGCCCTAAAAGTGCCCGAATCAGCTAAGGCCCAAAAACCCTGTTTTTGGCCTTTTTGTACTATCTTTGCCTAATTCCTTTTTAGGCCTATGAGATATGTTTATGGGACACTCCCATGATTATATCTCACTCCCACTAGTCATATCCTAGATCAATTTGTCACTCTTATGTGTAACCCGTTGTAGGATCCGATCGAAGTTAGCCGCGAATTACTTCGTAATTCGACGATCGTAGTTGGTCTCTAGCTACAACTCTACGATCCCTAAATCAATCGGACTTGATGATCTTCCACATCAATTGTCCTATCCGACAAATTGTTCGCATTGTCACCTTGGTCGAAGGACATCTCCTTCAACTCCTTCACCTTGAGCCTTGCTCTGGCCTAGAGATAAGCAAAAAAGAGTTCTTCTCTGGGTCTTAGAGCAGTATGAGAGATTTGCAAAAATCGGCTCGACACCTTAAGCCATGTCTTTCCTCGAGGCACGAAAATGTGAATCTGAGCTAAAGATTTGCCCAACCTCAGCCTTGTTCTGAACTTAGGTATGGGACAGGGAGATCAACCGAGAGAGCTCAATCATTCCGGCTCTAAAATACCTGAACAGAGCTATGTGATGTGGAATACTAGAACACGCGACTAACCCCGTTTTCATACACGAACTGTTAACTATTAGAAGCGTCAGAATATTTACATAGGATATTACTCTTCTAACAGACATCAACACATGGCTCTCATTTAAGTTGGTGCCTAACCACCGCACCATATCAGCAGAGCACCACTGTTGATCTACCTAGCCTATATAAGTATATCACATTTTTCGTAGCGAGGGATCGGAGTTTTATTCTTCACTCAAACTTTGAATTCATTTTCTTAAACTGCAAAAACACCCGACTGACTTGAGCACCAGAAGTGGCTCTGAGTTTTTTGTAGGTTTTGTTTCATCAAATCACATATGGGATGGTTTTTCGTATCTTGGATATTTAGGAATTCCTCTGTTTTAGGATCTTCGGTATATATCTTTTCGAGTTTATAGATCCTCTAGGATATGCTTCCTCCTTTGAGACTCTTCGCGCCCAAGTTAGGTAAAATACTTGAGATCTTCACCGACTGAGATCCTTGATCAGATTTGGGATTAAGTCGGTAAGCGTGAGGCACACTTCCACCTTCCCATATTTCGGGCTTAAGGTATCGGCCTTGTTGACGTGGACTTCCCTAGCCTTCTCGCAAATCCATGGTGGTATTTAAGTAAGGGCATGGCTTAAGGCGCCTAGGATAATCGTGGCGACCCCCCAATTCTAGGTTTGAGTGGCAAACCTCCTTCGGATTCGACCTCCTTTACTGACCTGTTACGGGTTGACTCGCTGGCCTTTTTGTATTCTCTTGACTCATTGACCGCAGTCAACTGATGACTATTTCTTGGATCCTCAATGTCAGTTAGTCCCAACAAACTTCTGAAATGTTTTTCCGTTTATCTGTATAGTAACAAGAAATGTCCTGCTCGAAAATCAAACTAATTCAGAAATATGGTCAATTTTTTCCAAATGGGGTCGCTCAAATCCCCATGTCCAATTGGTTTTCCTCCAGATATATACAAACGATGTTCGTCAATAACTGAAGAAGATTTCACCAACCTAGTTCGTGGAATCTTTCAAGAGACTAAAATCTCATTCCCCCCTTCAATCACACTTATCTGACCTTGATCCTAAAAAAATCAGTTCAGAGTATCCTAATGATTTCGTCTGATTGCCCTTTGTAATGTCACTTATAAGGTAATCACTAAATTAATGCTAAGCGATTACGACCATATTTACCTAAGTGCATCACTGAATGCCAGACAACCTTTGTTTTCAACCGACATATTGCAGACAAAATTACAGTAGCAAAGCTTTTCCCTTAAAGTAGACATGACAAATGCTTACGACATAGTCAATTGGGATTTTTTGAAATTTACACTTCAGCAAGTGGGTCTTCTTTTCATACAGGTAGTCTCATTATGGAATGTGTAACTTCAGGATCCTACTAAATCCTGCTGAACGGTAAACCGCTGCAAGTTCTCACAGGTAATCGAGGAATTAGACAAGGATTTCCTCTCTCTCTCTCTCTCTCCATACTTATATATTAACATTCCAATGGGTTTCACTTCATTTCTTAAAAGCAATTTAGACGAATTATATGAAGGCATACAACTCAACTGCAAAGCTCTGATGGTCAGTCGTTTATTAATTATTCGCGGATGACATCTTCATCTTCAGTACTCAGACGCCGCTGCGAAAACCTTGCAACTATATTTACATCAAATGCATGCTCAAGTACTCTAATTGGGATTCCAACTAAAACGGGCAAATTCAGTGCTAAATCTTTCTATTAAGTTTGCTACACATCAACCAGACACCGCACATCCTACCAGAATTCAGTTGGAAGGCATTTTGGAAATTTTAATTTTTGCCTCCTAAGATAAGAACATTTGTGTAGAAAGTCATACATCAAGGTCTTCCTGTTAGAAACAATATACCATGATTTGTCCCTCACATAGATATAGGTTGCCCTTTATGTGTAAATGAGGTGGAAGTTTACTACCACTTATTAATGGAGTGCCCACGAGTCTCCCACCTATTCTCTTAGTTTGAAATTGAGACAGATTCATTAACGAAAACATCTCTTTCAAGACAGCTTAACAAATGGATTGTCAGATCTGATGCCTACTGCATGTTTAACAAAGCTAGTATATTGATGAGGAACATATGGAAAGAGAGAAACTCAATTATCTTTATTGCATCTGTTTCCAATCTTAAAACTACTCGGAGAAGATAATTCTCCGATCTCCAGTTCATATCAACGGGCGCTAACCATATAGTTCAACAACCGATCATACAAGAAAAATCGCAAGTTTCTTCGTCTCCATCGGCGGAGGGAGGGGTTCCTCCGCCTGAATCCCCTTTCCTTTGGAAGGGGATGTTACCCGCTTAGTGTTTCCTTTCGGTCATCCTTCTTTTTAAGGTATATTGGGAGAATATAAGAGAGGAAAGGAAGAAGGAAGATGAATTCATTATTTATCTAAGATTTATCGTTAATGTCTTCTATGATTACATCAACGATCTTTGACCAGTCTGCTACACATATTGGAACAACGATCTGTCGTCCACCAAAGATAGATTAAAGACTGAAGTGGCTTATTTCAAATTTTCATTTATAGGATGTATCATCAATTTTAACCATTAGGGTCTGCCCATCTCCTTTGATTTTGATCTTCTCTCTCTAATTGAGTAGTAAGATGGTAAAGGGTTTACTATGACATTATTTCTCTTATTCCTCATGCGTCTCAACAATAAGAATTTTTCTTCATGACAAACTCTAATTTCAGATTTGGAATAAGGTAGTTTTTACTATCACTCTTCAAACATGCGAGATAAGCCGAGATATGTCAAAGGAGTTGTTTTGCAGACAAAATCATCATTGGCCGGTGATATGCAATGTTGAGTTTGGTTATCATAATGTCACTCACAGAGAGGACGAACTTATTCAATCAAGATGACAACATTAATTCAACCAACAACCTCTACTTGTTCATACTTCATATATAATATAGTATAAGTATAATAATATTCTCGACCTTCTCCTTAGTGATCTTTAGGGTCTTTTTATTTTATTTTTGCAATCTCGTACTCATTTTACTTCATGTTGTCTTTACTTTGGTAAGTTTCATGTTTTTATTTACTTTAGTCAATCCATGTTGTACTCAAAGGAGTCAAAACTATCAAAACCATTTAATTTGTTGGATTGTATTCCTTTTATGAATGTAATTCAGGTTTATCTCAAAAAAAGAAAAGAAAACAACCGATCATACAACTCTCATTGGTCTCACCTCCACACAAGCACTAAGATCAACGTTGATTGTTTTAGTATCTCCAAGGGGTTCTGTTTCTGCGGCAGTGGCCAGAGATTGGTGTGGTTTGGTATTGGGTGGCTACTCATCACTATTAAACAACAACATAGTTTTGATCAGTGGCGGAGGTGTTAGTGGGCTCTCCCGGGCTGGAGAGCTGCAGCCCGGGTGTTGACCCTAACAATTTTTATTTAATCCCTAGGTTTTTAGTAACCCAACCCAATAACTCTATAACCCTGCCCGGAGCCTAAAAAATAAATCCCCACACCCTTTAGACTTGGTTCCTGTCTTCCTGTCTTCCTGTCTTGTTATTGGATTTGGGGTGTTATTGAATCTATAGGTGGGGAAGATAAATCAAGTGAAGTTAGAGTCTCTTTCTTCTATTCTCTTACACCATCAACAATTCAAGTAAGTTGATGGATGACTATAACCTTCTTTAATTTTCACTGATTATAGAATCAAACATACAAAAATTAGGTGCGATTGAAAATTGTTTGAATAATGATGTGTTGAATAAAATCTTATAAATTATAGTATAATATATTGATTTAAATATTGATCTTTTGTCAATCGTTATGTTCAGATAGTTTTTGTAAGTTGTAGACTCTTTTGGATTGTCTCTTTCATTTTTTAGATTTTGAAGTTCGTTGCGGATGTTTTTTAAGTTAGAATAACGAAACATTTTGCAGTCCATAAAAAAAGAAAAACTCTTTTATCATTTTATGAACTAGTAGACGATGACAAATCAAATAGAGATGCTTCCTCATCGCCTAATAGTTTTTATACTATTTTTTGGTATGTATTGATGTCGTAGTGTCGTCGGCTTTTTTTTGGATATTTTTTTGTTCTTTTTTTTGTTCTTTTTTGGTGTGCATTATCTATCATATGGGAATAGATATATGGTAGTTATTGTCGATATGCGTATATATATACACAATACAACGATTATAATATTATATAGATGATATTTTCTATTGGAACCTCGTTCAGTTAATTATAAACTGGAAACCTTAAATTTATATGGTTAATATGTACTTAAGATTTCAGCCCGTCCCTCAATCAATTTCTGGCTCCACCTCTGGTACTTTTGATATCAGAAGCTTGGGCGTTCTACCACGGATTAACGCTTGCTTTCCATCTTGGCATAAGTAATTGTATTATCTAAGGGGATGTTCAAATCATCACCAAGGCGATCAACGAGACCATTGATGAAATCCCCTGGGATTATTAGAGCCAGAGTTCTTGACATTAAGCCATAAGAAATCATGAGTGAGGTTTTTGGCACATGAAATGGCACAATATGCCATAAGAAATCATGAGTCAGGTTTTTGAGATGCAGATCATATCTCTCATTGTACTCCTAATTCGTTTTAAGCGTCATTATTAATGAGGTTAAGCTTTTATTTCAAAAAAGGAAGAAAATTTAAATTCATTCTTTCTCTCGGAAATGGTAATTGGTCGACGTGGCTGGCTACGTCAGATTTCGAAGTGACGTCCGACAGCCAATGGGGCCAAATAGCATTTCTCTTGGAGATGTAGACTCCAGACTGAAGACCCAAATTGTTGTTTATGATATCATGTTGAAGGGAACAATTTGGAAGGTAGTGTTTGAGCCCTAAAGATTCCATTGATGAATGACTACAAGTTGTAGGATGTCGTTTTGCTAATTCAGATTTCTAGGTGATGCAAGTTTTGATTTTCATCATATTATAACATCTGTCAGTGACTCAATTCGTCAAAAGTAGTGTTTTCATTGTGCTATTTAAATTTTAGAACAAATCCTTCTATCATTTACTTACCGAGTTTACACTCAAGTAACACTTTTTCTTTACCATTAGGACATTTACTACTTGTACTTACGCGGTTACCCTAATATTAATTGGATTTCCCTTGGGCCACTCTCGCGCTAAAGCTCGCTCTGAAGGAAAGGTGTTTTTTACCCTAATATGTGGAACTAACTCTAACGATCTGTTGTCTAAGATTATGTACCGTCACGTCCGGTAGGTGTTATTCTTGACACGAGTAATTTGAAGCTCCTCAAATGGTGATGACATCCCAAAGTCTGGCCTCACACATATGGCCTAAGAATCTATATTCTTGCCTAAGCAATGCAGAGTTAATCACTTCAATGAACAAGGTAATGGTTTACACTGGCAATCGAATCAAATCATCTCAAAAGCTATGGCTCTCAAGAATAAGTTTATGGAGATCAAAGTCACCTACGCCCCGAGAGAAGTTAACGCCAAAGCAGATGCCTTAGCCAAATGGGGCAGGAAAAATAGTCAAAAATATGTTTGGAATGTAATACCTGCTTTCATTTCAGCTCTTAGTTAGTAGTGGTTGTTTGGTTTGTAAGGACTTGGTTTTAGTATATTTCATCAAAAAAATGCAGAGTTAAGTATGGTATGTGGCACGTGTTACTCGCACGTTGGGTCCTTTCCGCACCCTCCCAACCAAACCTAGGACCAACCTCCCATTCACTATGTCGCAACCCAACCCCAGCATCCTCTACAACTAATTAGGTGCGCAGAGTGGTGAGTGGCTCAAAATCTTGTTCCAGATGCGAGTTCTCAAAAACCTACATATTCATAAGACGTCTATTCCTCCCCCACTCGCTATGTTTATATACGAAACTCTGGATTATTAGGTCTTCGACGCCTCACTTAAGCGAAATACTACCTGTAGGCTAAGGAGAAGCTCATTCCAATTGGAACTGAGAACTACAGAATACTAAAGAAAGTTACCTATGCAAATACCGTTTTGCTATAGGAAAAGTGTGAGTGCCTATAAAACCAAATACATAAATTCAGATTCCCACAGTTTTAAGTCCAAGAATTTCATACAATGTAATTACTATTTCAAATTAGTATAAAGTATATCCTCCACCATACAAAAATTACCCTATATCTCCAAACCTGCTGTAAATGTCACTCCGGTCGATGGTAACCACAAATTACCATCCAAAAACGAGGCAACTGTAAAACCGTTAGCCTCAGTTGAATTATAAATCGGATGAAACCCCGGCCATTTAACTCGGCTATCTAAACCAGCTCCTTCTCCATAATTCATATATTCACCATAATATAATGTGTCTAAAGCAAAATCCCCATCCCAAGGAAGCCAACCTTCTGGTCTAATCATACTACTCAAATATGATTTCATGATTACTGTTCTTGAATATTGCTTCCAGGGTCGTCCTAGGTATGTCTGGGTCGCGTTCAACGAGTTAATTAAATCTGAATCCGCTGAAAAGTTTGAGAATTGGATTGAGAAACCTGTAGTTTGATTTTGGTCTATTCGGCCTTGCGCTGTTATTGTGTTTTTCTGATTAGGGAGGCCTTTTTTGGCGAGAATTTGGCATTTCTGTAAGATAACAGCACCATTGCCAAATATGAAATCTACTGTGCCGCTAATGTGACACTCCCGGTAGAATTGACGAAGGGAATGTGCGTATAATGTGTCTTGATATCCATGGATACCACATCGAAAAAATGCAGATAGATCAGAATCTGAACGTAGTGCAACTGCTTGGTGCTTCTCGGGTCCTGCTGTATTCTCGAATGTTATATCTCTAGCTATGAATCCTCTACCTGCAACAGCTGCAAAGAGGAAAAACGGGTACGTGTTATATACATGTGTCATTTGATTTTGCTCTGATGCCATATTAAATTCACGTGTGGGACTTACCAAACGTAGCTGACCTAAATGTGGTCCAACCATCAACGAAACTTCGGTTACCAGAAATAACAGTAGCATTCATCCCATCCCCAATAATCATTAAATTCCATTTCTTCTTCTTGATCTCAACATTCTCTTTATAGATACCTCTTTTCACATAAATAACGTATCTACTCGTGCTATGATCAGGTGCAGCTAGTACTGCATCCATCACTTTTCTATATGTACCGGACCCATCTGCTGCAACTATTGCGTTGACTGATACCCCTCCTGCTGAGGCCTGTAAGAGCCTTCGGTCGGATGCCTTTATCCATGACGGAAATTCGTCACCAGCACCATTGGCTCTCATTAGCTTCCTGCCCGTGCGGCCTGGCGGGGAAGGCTTCGATGAAGATGAAGGACAAACCATGCCAAGAACATTTTGGAGAAGAGAATTAAGTTGTTGTAGATTACTTCCTAGGATAGGCTTTACAAAACTATTAGTGCCTTCAAAACCTTCAAGACAGGTCTCTTGATTTCCAAGTGCTGCACTTAACCATGCTTTTAGGTCTGAATTTTTGTTGCCGGTGCTATGTATTGCTGCCCAACAAATAAAATGGTCATTAGAAAATTGTCGAACCACTAACATGTAAAGTTGTGTTTACAACCGATAACATTTTTCAGATAAAAATACAAACAAAAATGTTAACGAGATGACGTGTACGAAACAGATTAATACCACACATTATTTGGCATTTCATATGTCATAGTAACAATATTTATAAACTACAATCCCTTGTGATTAGAGTTGGTGTTGTATATATGTTATGATAGGAGTCTTACAATTAAGCGGCCAAACGGCCATGTCAAGCTAAAAAGGACTCGTTCCGGGGCTTGCTGGGCCAAGCGACAAGTTAGTACACCTTCATAGCCCATGATCCAAGCGGATCACCACTATGGCTAACCATTTGGGCCCTGGCCATGGCACAGCTTGTCAAGGATCCACCCCAAGCATGGCCCATGACCTTTCACCTACACTTAATTTTTAGTCTATTTTGATGGGTGGAATCCAAAAATGACAACAGAGACTGTAATTGGTTTTGCTCATTTATCAAGAACTTATCTCCTCTCATAAATGCTTCTTTCATTTGTTGTTGTATAGATATTTTAACCTAATGACAAATGTGGGACTAACTAGAATGACTTCCATCTTTTTTTTTTCTTTTGTTGACAATAATGAATGACTTCCATCTAGAAGTACTAATTTATTTCATATCAGCAATATTCTTTGGACACCAAAACCACTAGAAATGGATAATGATAACTTACAATTCGCTATATCAATATTGTATATTATTACACAATATAACATTGATATATCATGAAGATAAATAAGCATTGCTATTAGAAATATTTTTTTTAAATCAGTACTTAGAATAAATTGGTCTATTATAAAATATTAAAATGTATATAATATATTAAAATAAGTTTCATGTTATAAGTATGTCTAGTGATCCTAACTCTTAAATTAAATATTACTAGTATTAAGTAAGATAATGCAAAAGTACGTACGATTGATATTCTGAGTTGCGGAAGCAGTCCAACTCAATTCATCAGCCGAAAAATCAAGAAGATCGACACAATCGTTAATCGCATTCGATAGACGAAAATCACCAAACCCATTAACATATTGAGAAACAAGAGAAGTAATGTCTCTTATTTGATCAATTGATGACTTAACGGATGATAAAAATTGAGTTGAAGAATAACACGATCCATCTGACTGATTATCAATACTAAAATCACCATTAATGGAGACAGAAAACAAGAATAAGATAGTTAGGACAAGGGATATTGATGAATAGAGATGAGAGGCCATTGAGCTAGTAGGGATGAAGGAGGAAAAAGAGCATTGGTGTGATGGGATTTTAATGGGGGTGATGGTGTAGGGACAATGTATTTAAAGAGATGAGAGGAGAGAGGGGAGTGGGCAGTTGAAAGAATTGAAAGAGGGTTGTCGGCAGGTGGTGTTTGAAGAGTTCGATGACTACCTCATTATGTCAAGAAGATTATCTACACTTAACTCAGACATGAGTTTTTACTTGTTTGAATTCTGACTCATCTGAGTTTGGGTTGTTTTAGTTAGAGACAAAAGCTATTTTGGATAATTGTTTTTTTTTGTGTGTGTTGAGAAAGATAATTGGCTCTTAATTCATATTCATGTTAGGGAGATTTTGACATTCACTTCCACTTTTATATCGATATTAGGACCACACCCCCGTTTCCCTAAAACTTTTGATCACTGACCCCTAAGGTAGATGTTGGTGACTTGTGAATATAAGATTGTGATGGTGGTTGTGTAGGGGTGGTGGGAGTCGATGAAATGAAATGATTGTCTGTGGTTGATGAAGTTGACTAATAGAATAAAGAAGAAGAAGGTATCGAGAAGGAAATTAAACTATAAATAAGGGTATTTTTGTCTTGATTCACATGTGTGATTCGCACAACTGAAATTAAACTAGAAGCAAATGTTCTCCGTCCACGTGGGAGTATAAATCAGAAGTTTTTAATAAATGGGGGTGTAGCCCTAATATCGGTATAAAAGTGGGGGTCAATGTCAAAATCATTCCTAAGGGCATTTTTGTCTAGATTCACATGTGTGATTCGCACAACTGACATTTAATTAGAAGTTAACGTTTTCCGTTCAACGGGGGTATAAATCAAAAGTTTTTAAAAAACGGGGGTGTAGTCCTAATATCGATATAAAAATGGAGGTCAATGTCAAAATCTCCCTTCATATTATGTCTGACTTAAATAGATCCAAAATTAGCATAAGACAGACACTAGGAGTCTCACATACAACTTAGATAAAAAATGAGTAGAGTCCGTTTGAACCCCAATTAACAAGAACATTCCTATTGCCAAGGAATATGCTAATCATATGGTGGAACCTAGGAACAAAGCGGGTAGTCTAGCGTTATATTGGAAGCATCACTTACACGTCCAAGTCGAATACTCGGATAATAATATCATTCAGGTGGTGTTTCGTGACCATAACACACACAATCATATTAATATCACGGGCTTTTACGGGTCCCCTTATAGTAAGAACAAGTTCAAACCTTGGAAGAACCTTCGAGACATTAACACAGATAGAGACTCCCCTTGGATTATGATAGGTGATTTAAATTGTATTCTAGACAACGCGGATAAGAATGGGGGGAGCAAGGGGTCGAACTCTAACATAGACAGAATTAGGGAGATCATTAGTGAGCTTGATTTGCTTGATATCGGCTTTCAGGGCAACCCCTTCACCTGGAGTAATAAACAATATGGTGAAAACCTGATCCAGGAACGATTAGATAGGGCCCTAGCTAATCATTCTTGGCTCAACAACTTTAACACTTACAGTATCACTCACCTCGACACGGTGGGGTCGGATCATTTACCCATTCTCTTAGAGAGTAACGACAAAAACTTTAGTAAACCCAAACCGTTCAAATTTATTAGAACCTGGATGTCGCACCCTGATTGCTATAATTATATAGAGGACAATTGGAAGAAGATCAAGAATAGCAATACTCAGAATAATATTCAGAGTGATCTTAAGAAGTTGAGCTTTAAACTGACCACCTGGAATAAAAGAGTATTTGGTAATATTGATAACAATATTAACCGGATCATCAAAGAGCTCCAAACTACTAGAAATAAAGAAGTTTACAACAATCTCAACGCTAAGCTAGAACAGTTATATAATCATCAGGAAAGCCTCTGGAAAGAGAAATCGAGGAATAATTTCCTTAACTTGGGAGATAAGAACACGAAATTCTTTCACTCCCAGGCTATTCAACGGAACAGAAATAACAAAATCAGGGCGATTAAGAATAATAATGGTGAATGGATAGAGGAGATCGCTGATATTCAAGATATTTTCACTTCGCATCTTCTCAACATCAACACCTCCATCAATCCCAGAGAGGATAGCAAGATTCATAACATGTTTCATCATATCATTTCCTCGGAGCAAAATCATACTCTCATTGCTATCCCTAATTCGGAGGAAATTAACTGGGCGATCAAAAGTCTGAAGCAGGAGGCTGCCCCGGGCCCGGATGGGTACCCTCCTTTCTTCTTCCAGTCAAATTGGGAGACCATTAGAAAGGATATTTATGAGCTGGTCAAGAATTTCTTTTCCACGGGGTTGCTTCCTCCGGGTATCAAATCACACCAATATCTGTCTCATCCCGAAAACTACCACCCCTCAGACTCCAGCAGATTATCGTCCTATCAGTCTTCTCAATACCACTTACAAAGTCATCACTAAGATCTTAGCGGAGAGACTTAAAGCCACTTTGACCCCTATCATTTCTCCTTTTCAAGCGGCCTATGTTCCGGGTAGACAGATAGCTGATAACATCATTATGGGCCAAGAGATTATTCACTCGTTTAAAAGGCTAAAAGGTGCTCATGGCTACTTTGGTCTTAAGCTAGACATGTCGAAAGCGTTCGATAGGGTGGAATGGAAATTTCTGACGGATGTTATGAGAAGCCTAGCTTATGATGATCAGTGGATCAAGCTCATTCACGCGTGTATCTCCACCCCTTCTATGTCTGTCCTCATCAACGGTAGGCCGGGGAAAACTTTCTATCCCACTAGGGGTATTAGGCAAGGTGACCCGTTATCTCCGTTCTTGTTTACCATTGCCATGGAAGGGCTCAGCAGGAGATTAATGTCTCAGACGGGCCAGAATAGTTTTAAGGGGTTCCCCACGCCTCACTTAGATCAGGAGATAACTCACCTTCTATTCGCTGATGACTGTATCATTTTTGGTCAGAACTCTATCGATAACATTCACAACCTTAAAGATATTTTACAGGATTTCAGTGAAACTTCAGGTCAAATGATTAATTATGCCAAATCGAATATCTTCTACTCGAAGAACTCCCATCCCAAGTTTAAGCGTGTCATTATGAGAACTCTGAAAGTTAGACAAGCTGCTACTTCGGAGAAATATCTGGGGGCGCAACTTTTTATAGGAGCACAGAAGGCTAAAGTGTTCAAGGATATCCTTGATCAAATTAATAACAAGCTGA
>BEHA01003367.1:155565-181752 GCA_002897215.1 Eschscholzia californica subsp. californica
CTGTGATGCAAATCAATGATTTCTGCTGGCATTTAATATTTAGGTTAGGACAGTGTATTTGTCATTTGATTCCAAACTTATAGATATTTTCTTGAGCTTATAGCATGTGGAATGCAAAACTCAATATATCCATTGACCTAATGTGGTAAATGGTCAAGTCTCAATTCAAATTCTCATTTCTCTCAACAAAAGGAAAAAATAAAAATCAAATTCTCATTTTAAAGTGCCCTTTTTATTTTCCGAATGTGAATATTTGATATCTGAATTAGTTTTATGTGTATATTCAGTCGTTTTTAATGACTTTATCGTAAAATTTTGAAACAAGTATCAAATGCATGTATCCGAATTGATTTAGAAGAATTATTTTTTAGAAAATTAGGCTAAGGTCTAAAAGTTGACCCCCTAATATGACCCGACCCCAGCAGGCGCGGGTCTAAAACTCAGGAAATGTATCAGTTGTACGTTCTCTTTTTTTTCTTCTTCTTTTTTTTACCCTTGCACAATACGTAAAGCATCAAACCTTCCCTATTTTTTTTATTTCTTCACCATCTCTCACTCTAAAACTTACAAAACTTTTATTTCCCTTGCTCTTTCTCTCTGTAAAATTTTATCCACTAATCAATGAATCAAAGACTGATGGGGTTTTGAAAACATATCTGAAAAATTCAACATCAAAATTACATTAAGTATTTATCGAAAACATCTGAAGGATTTGACATCAAAATTACATAAAGTATTTATCGAACATATCTTGATTTTTTTCTTGAACATATTTGGATTTTTCCTTCAACAAATTTGGAGGTTTTGTAACAGATCTTTAATATATATTTCGGTTTTAGGAGATTAAAGATTATAAAAGATCTTCTTTGTCTTTCTACATTTCTTCATCTTACAGTCTTCATTCTTAGATCTAGCAGTTTCTGTACTAGATCGATCTAATACATTTTTTCATCTTGTAAATATGTTCTCTTTTAAATTTTATATTCCTTCTCTTTCTACATATCTTCATTGTTAGATCTAGATTTTTTTGAACGATTTTGATGATGATGGTCAATAAATGGGGGGGTTGTTTTGTATTCATTTAGTTGACGTTAACAAATTTGATGTTAATCTTGTTAAAAACTGTAAGAACTTACAGAAGTATGTAGGACATAATTGTATGTTAGTATAGGACATTACTTTATGTATTGTACACAATAAATATCGTATACTTTCACCCACAAAGTGTAAGTGATGTAGACGCAGCGGAAATATAAAAACGATAAATAAAGTAAACGAAGAACGGTAAAATAACTGAATAAACTTAATAAACTATAAACTTTGATTTGGTTTTCTCTTCAATATGTCATAAACAAAGACTGGACTCCCTTTTATAGATTACTAGACTTTCCTAGATAGACACAAACTGGACTTTCCTAAATAATAGAAACACTAAAAATAATGAAACTTCCTAAACCTAGATTCATTATGAATCATACTTAAATTAGGACTATTATTAAACTGCTAATCTTTGGCCGACTAGGACATGTTCGTGTGGCCTTGTGGGGCCGTTTGGGATGCGCCTGCATCAGCTCCCCTTTCCCCAGAAGGTTCGTCCCGAACCTTTTCGATGAAGAAAACAATTTGATGCACCCGCATACGATGACTTTTGCCATACCGATCCGTAATGCCCACTTTTCACGAAATTTCTTGGAAATACGTAGAAGACAATGATGGACTAGTGAACCCACTAGAATCCGGACCCTTTGACGCGCCAAGATTCGCAAAATCAACAATAGTGAAGAAATATCCAACAAATTGCGACATCGACCGTCATCTTTGAGTTTCAGGAAAGAAATCACAAATACGACCTTCTTTATTGGGAAAACAACAATGAATGTCGTCTTCAATTCCAATATGAAAACCACCTTGTTTCGTTTCATAACCACCTGAAATAACTGAACAAGGTGCCGACTATCTTCAAACCCGTAGAAGAAACTTGTAGAAGCATAACCAAGTACGATTAAGATATCGATCTGGAAACATGTAGCGTTGATATGATACTCAAAAACTACCTTCCCACGTTCATCTTCGTGAATTTTATAAACCCGAACTCGATAATCACGTGGAAATTTAGTTACATTCCGAGCCCACATAGTTCCAAAATTTATATGTTTGACATAAGCTCTGCTTTTTCTAGAAGGTATTGTAGCAAAATTACCTATCGCATGAATATTTCTAAGAAATTCCTTATCGAACACATTAGAGACGTGAATGATCAGTCCCATCAATTTGAACACTTCAATAGAATTTGGTTTATCAATACCATGAATCCTCCCCAATACCAGAGTCATTGGCTTTCTTATATCTATAAGATATAATTGACACATACTAGCAACACAAAAACTAAACCCATCATAATTAAGCCCAAAAGTTTTTATCTTCTCACCAGGAACAATATGTGGTTGTAGATCTTGTATCATAACAAAAGATGGTTGCTGAAGATAACCTCTATTTGATGGATTACCCATTAACGTAACCCATAAATCTGATCCTTGAAAGATATTTCCAAAAGGAGAAACGCAAGAAGCCGAAGTTCGAGTTTGTGAAACTATGAAGGCTCCTGGATCCCAAACAAGGTAAAGAATTTCTTCGTCGAGAGAAAAATCATAGTCTTCACTGAGCAAAGGAATGCCTTCTTTAGACGATGATCCAGAATAGAAACTATACGATTGATTCAAGGGTGTTGTGACCGAGCTTCTGTTATGAATATAGTGAGTACGTTTTTTTTCATGGTAGTTATAAATTAGCCTCAAATTTCCTTGCCCAACTTCTATGGTGTCATATTCACTTCCCTTGGAAGTATACATGGTGAAACTGGCAAAAAAAATAAGCCAATACTTTGGAGCATCTTTCTGGGATTTACCCAAGTATGCCTTAGCATAAGAATTTCCTAAGGGCAAAGAAACTTTGACTAAGGGTAATATTTTGGACTTGATTACGTTGTCGCTTGAATCCCGAAAAGTAACTAAGCCACTGATAACTTTTTCTTCCACCAAATTCGAAAGAATTTTGTTATGTTCAAAGTGAACGCCTTTATTGGTATCATCTTCTTCTATTATTTCTTTGTAGTTGGAATCATCTTTTTCACAATCTCCCTCTTCAACTTCTTTATGATCAACTTCTTCCACTTCTTTGTATTCTTCTTTTTCTTCTTCATGATTGAAAGATAAAATCGACGAGGAATATGGTTGACATATTAATGTTCTGAGGTCGTCACACATATCTTGAATCTTAGCTAAATCGGATAGTAGTGATTGAACCGTTTCGACAGACGTTGTTTGTGGTGGCGGTGGTGGTGTATAAGAAGATGGAGGTGATGGTAAATAAGAGTACGGAGGTGGTGTATAAGAAGATGGAGGTGATGGTGAATATGGTGGTGAGTACGGTAGTGGTGTATACGAGGACGGAGGTGGTGTATAAGAGTAATATGGATGTGAAGTTGTATAAGACAATGGTGGAGTTGGTGACGGTGATGATGAATACGGTGGTGAATTCGGTGGTGGTGAATGATTAGAGTACGGAGGTGGAGTATAAGAGTACGGTGGTGGTGTATAAGAGTACGGAGGTGGTGGTGATGGTGGTGGTTCGGTGTTTGTCGGATAATAAGAGGATGGAGGTTGCGATGAGTTTTCTCGTACGGTTTCTCCCGGATTCCAATGATAATCGTACGAATTCTTATTCTCATACACACATGATGCACATGAACATCGATTCGTTATCCCTTGATGAGTATAATCTGATTGAATATAATCAACTTGACGAATAGAATACGATCGATACGGATTTAACAGGTCTGGAAAAAAATTTCCAGAATCATTATCCAAAAACTTTGGTGGCTCTGAATACCACATGATGTAGACGCAGCGGAAATATAAAAACGATAAATAAAGTAAACGAAGAACGGTAAAATAACTGAATAAACTTAATAAACTTTGATTTGGTTTTCTCTTCAATATGTCATAAACAAAGACTGGACTCCCTTTTATAGATTACTAGACTTTCCTAGATAGACACAAACTGGACTTTCCTAATAATAGAAACACTAAAAATAATGAAACTTCCTAAACCTAGATTCATTATGAATCATACTTAAATTAGGACTCTTATTAAACTGCTAATCTTTGGCCGACTAGGACATGTTTGTGTGGCCTTGTGGGGCCGTTAAATTAGAAAAGTATATAGGACATAATCATATGTACCTTACATGTCATTTGCTTATGTATTGTACATAACAAAATATCTTACACTTTCTCCCCAGAAAGTGTAAGAAATTTGAAAAATGTATACGACATAATCATATGTACCACACATGTCATTTGATTATATACTGTACATATAACAAAATATCTTATACTTTTTCCCCAGAAAGTATAATAAATTTGAGAAGTGTATAGGACATAATCATGCATACAGTACAATACATTTGGTTATGTACTGTACATAAGAAAATTTCATGTAAATTTTCATTAACATAAGTTACGTTTTGGAAGGAATGTATATGACGTTTGAGTATGTACTATACATAACAAAATATCAAATAATTTGTCCCCGGATAGCTTATGTTTTGGAATGAATGTATAGGACATTTGTTTATGTCATGTACATTTTAAAATGTAATACGATTTTTGGAGTGTGATTTTATGCGCAATACACTTGTGGTTTTATATATAAGAAAACTTAGAATTCTTAAAGAAAATCTAAGTTTCAGAGAAAGAATATAGTTAACAAGAAAAAAATAGAAAATTGAAAGAAAGTATAAAACAATATGAAAATATTTAATGAAAGAAAGTATAAATTTAAAAAGCAGAAAATCAGGAGAGAAAAAATTGTAAAGAAATAATGAATTTTGTTTAGATTGGAGAGAGAAAGTATGTGCTAAAAGAGATAAAGAGGAAAATCTGGAGAGAAAATAGGAAGAAAGAATAAAATCTAGAGAGAGAATGTAGGAATTGGAGATAAAAAAATTAATGTAGAAAAGTAAATTTAGAGAGAAAAAAATATTTCAGTTTGGAGAAAGAAAAAAATTATGTTTCGTTATTGATGCAGGGGCACCCGGCGTGGAGACTTTTTCCATGACCGAACCCGGTCATGGGCCAACCGGCCATAGAGAGTAGTTTTAGGAAGTCCCAATTTTAGTATGATTATTAGAGAATTTAGGTTTAGGAAATTATGTTATTTTAGTATTTCCAATAATTGGAAAGGTCCAGATTTGAGTCTAGTTATTTAGGCAGTTGCAGTATTTTAATTATTTAGGAAAGTCTAATTCAAGTCTATCTAGGAAAGTCCAGAATCCTATAAAAGGATATCTAGTTAGTCCATTATTCTCAGATTGAGAGAAAAACCCCTTTGAAGTTTTAATAAATTTGAGTATTTAGAGTTATTTAATCTTTATTTTTATCGTTCTTATTTAGTTTATTCATCTCTTTTAATTCCGCTGCGTTACTACATCAAGTGGTATCTAGAGCCATAATTTTTTTTTCTTTTCCTCTTCACTTTTATCACCATGGTTAATACTACTATCACCGCTACACCAACTAAGGAGAAAACACCAACCTTTTCATCTGAATGGGACAACATTAAAGAAGGGCTATCTGCAGGTAAAAAGTTGGAAGAAGGTTTCAATGAGTACAAGAAGGAAACAACAGAAAATTCGATAAAATCGATCAACGATTCGATCAACTCAACGACTCCATCAACATTATCTCCAAACAACTCGAAGGTATGTGTAAAAACCAAACTCCACCTTCCCCCACTATCACACCTCAACAACCCTCACAACTACCGACTACCACCAACACCACCCGATTTCCGCCTCTCGGTTTTCCTCCCGAGCCCACGACACCACTCTTCGGTCACACCATTAGCAACCCCCCCTCCGGTTATCACACCACCCTTCATCACATCTTATTCACAAAACACACCTTTCCAAACACCTACGTACCCCTCCTATACCCACACGTCAACACCACCATCGTTCTCCTTCCCCGAGTCAACTACAACACCACATCGACCACCACACGAAACCCACCTCTCAGTCGACCACCATTACCTCACCAACTCCCAAACCAACAACCGAAACATTACCAACCAACCCCAACCAATCGCCCCTTTAGGAACCATTACAACCTACCAAGACCCCCGTCATCTTTACCCGTATACCCGATACACTCCAAACCCTACCAACCAAACCGAAACCCACTCACAATACCAACCCCATCACACCCACCACAACCTCCAAACCGAACCACGATACACCCCCACGGTTCATGATCCGGTTACACCACCTCTACACCACCGCTGTCCACATGAAACCGAGACGACCATCACCCTTCCTCTACAACCCGACCACACCACACACCCACGTCACCGAGACCAACTCCATCCATTAAACCGAAACCGAGAACCCAACTTCACCCATACCCAAACCCGAGAACCTACCACACCTATCAACCGTCCAATCAACCTACTCCAACGAACACCCTTGGTTGTCCAACCCACTCAAACCGAACGTGAACACCACACTCCACCAACCGAAACCGAATGTCCAAACCCTAGTTCATCGTACTGTATTCGAATGGAAGTACCATCATATGATGGTTCGATAAATATTGAAGATTTCTTGGATTACGTCTCACGACTCGAGATTTTTTTTGATGTTATGCAAGTGGAAGGTCCTGAACAGGTACGTTGTGTTACTGGTTATTTATCTAAAACTGCTCTTACTTGGTGGAAACAGGAATCCGAAAATCGTCGTTTATTACACCTACCTCCTATTTCTTCTTGGTTAGAATTGAAACCATTAATGTTCTCACGTTTCCTCCCTCCGGATTATGAGAACCAATTGTGTGTTGATTATTTACGTTGCCGTCAAGGAAGACGTTCAGTTGAGGAATATGCTTCGGAATTCCAACGACTAATTACAAGACTTAATCTCCCAGATTCAGAGTCAATGAAAGTAGAAAAATTCAAAGACGGACTTCGGAATGATATTAAAGATTTGGTTAATTTAAGGTCTTTTAATTCGGTTTCTGAATGTATCAGTGTAGCTCGGTCTTTTGAATCAGATTCCCGTTCCATCTTCCGGGGACACAGTACGAGAAGTCAAGCGGTTCGAACTCTACTGGATGAATTAGATCAATCAAAACAATCGGAGGACGGTACTAAATCAATAGCCGATAATCCTTATAAAAAACCTCCACCAGTTAAGTGTTATCGTTGTTTTGAAACAGGACACTATTCTAATGCTTGTCCTTCTCGCGGTAAAGCAAATATTGTAGAAAAGAAATCAGATTCAGATTCAGATGAAGATCAATTGGAACGTATTAACACTATTCCAAACAACGGTGATCGGGTTATGTTACTCACTCGGAGAGTTCTTTTTACACCTTTCAAGAGGAATTTATCTCAACGAAAGAATTTGTTCGTTACACGGGGAACAGTACTGAATAAAATGTGTACTATTGTGATTGACAATGGTTGTGTAGAGAAATTAATTTCTACAAAGCTTGTCAATTTCTTGGGTATTACTACAATGATTAAGTCAAACCCGTATAAAACCGCTTGGATTCAGTCGGGTAATACTACACGGGTTGATCATATGTGTACTATTAATCTTTCTATTGGTTCTTCTTATTTGTCTACAGTTAATTGTGATGTCACAGATATGGATTTATGCCACATCATATTAGGACGACCATGGCAATCTGATGTTGATGCCACTTACCGTGGTCGTTTGAATGTTTATGAATTTCCGTGGAAGAAGAAGTTCGTGACGTTATTACTAATTGAAGATGGATCGGAGGAACTGCATTCTCTTCAAAAACGGTTCGGGACGAACCTCTTGGGAGAAGGGGATGCTGATGCAGGGGCACTCGGCGTGGAGACTTTTTCCATGACCGAACCCGGTCATGGGCCAACCGGCCATAGAGAGTAGTTTTAGGAAGTCCCAATTTTAGTATGATTATTAGAGAATTTAGGTTTAGGAAATTATGTTATTTTAGTGTTTCCAATAATTGGAAAGGTCCAGATTTGAGTCTAGTTATTTAGGCAGTTGCAGTATTTTAATTATTTAGGAAAGTCTAATTCAAGTCTATCTAGGAAAGTCCAGAATCCTATAAAAGGATATCTAGTTAGTCCATTATTCTCAGATTGAGAGAAAAACCCCTTTGAAGTTTTAATAAATTTGAGTATTTAGAGTTATTTAATCTTTATTTTTATCGTTCTTATTTAGTTTATTCATCTCTTTTAATTCCGCTGCGTTACTACATCAGTTATTCTAGTGGATGTCAAATATGTAATTTTATCAGAAACACAACACAAACCCAGGATTTTCTTCAATGTCAAATCCGCAAATATCGTGTAAAGTACACACAGTTTTGTAATATATATTTGTTCGCTAAGTGGAAACTTGTTTGTGGACCTGCAACTTATTTGTGTTTCGCTGTCGATCCAAACCTTATTTCTCAAAAACTTTTAGGCCTTTTGCTTAATCCCCCAGTTGTTTTAAGGTCTGAATTTATTTGAGAAAGAAACAGATGCAAAATACACAACTTTGACGATTGCCTATAAACTCTCCCAAGCGAATAACATGTCACTTAGAATTTATTAAAAAAATTGAACTAATTACACTTGTGAAATCTCTAGAGTTGAATAAGTTAGAGATAAATAATTGATAACAAAATAAAAGGAAGAAGAAGAAGAAGGAGAAATAATTGTAATACTTTGTTGTTATTTATTATACATGTTTACATCATATATATAATGGATTTTAGATGACCATTATAACAACTTACAAAATAAGGAAAGACTACATTATAGTAACAATATTTAACCTGATTCCCAAGATACCTAAACTTGATATCCAAAAAACCTAAACCCTAGCTTGTAGCCATCGGCCATGCCAAGTTGTGGTCATCGTGGGCTTGGACCTTGTTCTCTAATACTCCCCCTCAAGTTGGAGGGGAAAGTGATTTTACCCCTAACTTGCCAAATATCTTTTGAAACGAATCTGCACCAAGGGGTTTTGTGAAGATTTTGAGGAGTTTTTCCGAAGTTGGTGTGTATCGGAGAGCAATGAGACGAGAATTAATCTTCTCACGTACCAAATGACAATCTAACTTGATGTGTTTGGTACATTCATGAAAAACAAGATTGTCTGCAATATGAATAACATCACGATTACCACAATAACCGGCATCGGAGGGCAATGGTCAATGCCAAAATCATGGAGGAGATACTTTAGCCATTGCAATTCACAAGTGAGAGTAGCTAGAGCCTGATATTCAACTTCAGCAGAAGATCTGACAACAGTTGGTTGCTTTCCGGATTTCCATGAAGTGGGGTTAGAACCAAGGAGAGTGAAATATCCAGTGGTAGAGCGTCTGGAGTTGGGACAACCTGTCCAGTTAGAATCGAAATACCCTGTTATAGTAAGGGAATTAAAAGCTGAGAGGAATATACCCATGCTAATAGATCCTTTGAGGTATTGTAATACCCGATGAGCCACGTCAAGGTGAGAAGACCTAGAAGACTGCATGAGTTGACTCAGATTATTAACTACGAATGAAATATCAGGTCGAGTAACGGTTAGATAAAGAAGACGACCAACGAGGCGTCGATAGACCGTTGGATCTGGAAGTGTGTCACCATCAGTAATGTTGTTGCCGGATTTTTGTTCCATTGGAAATGGGAAACCCGTGAGGCAGTCATGCTGGAGTCTTTGAGGATGTTAAAGATGTATTTTCGTTGGCCAAGAAATATGCCTTGAGGAGAATAGGAGACTTCAATAACAAGAAAGTATTGAAGATGTCCCAAGTCCTTGAGGGAAAAGTTTTGATCAAGGATTTTTTTAAGCTTGGAAATGGCAGAATCGTCATTTCCAGTGATAATTATATCGTCTACGTATACAAGTACGAAAACTGAAATTGATTCCTTGGAATAAGAAAAAAGTGAATAATCAGAAAGTGATTGAATAAATCTTTCGAGATTAAGATAGGGGAATTTAGAGAACCACTGTCGCGATGTTTGTTTGAGGCCATTAATGGATTTATGTAGGCGACAAATGAAAGACTCCCCCTTTTTGGAATATCCTGGAGGGGTTTTCATGTAGACTTTTTCCTCAAGATCTCCATGTAAGAAGGCATTATTAACATCAAGTTGATGTAATGGCCAACCTTTGATGACGACAATAGAGAAGAAGACACGGACCGTTACTAATTTGACAACGGGGGCAAATGTATCATGATAATCAAGGCCCTCTATTTGTGTGTATCCTTTGGATACTAATCGTGCCTTATATCGTTCGATGGAACCATCAGAATTGAATTTAATCTTGTAAATCCACTTACAACCAATATGTTTGACATTCGGAGGAAGTGGAACAAGCGTCCGTGTTTTGTTTGAATCCAAGGCTTGAATCTCCTTATCCATAGCAGCACACCAGCGAGGAGATTTCGAAGCTTCGGTGAACGTGGTAGGTTCGGTTGTGCAAAGAACCGAGGAGAGAAAAACTTGATGAGGTCAAGAAAATGAAACAATTGAGAGATAGTCAGTTAAGGGATAACCCACTTTTGAAGAGGAGTCCGAGAATGGGACAGTAGAAAGGGAACAATCATATTCATTAAGATGTGCCGGACGAGAGGTAGTTCTCTTTGGTCGATTCATGATGTTCTGAGTGTGAGCGGAAGAAGACGGAGTGGAGGTGCCCTCAGAATCAGGGACGGTCGTAGAACTGCGAGTTGGATCTCCTCCTGAGGTTCGAGGAGGAGCGTCGAAAGAATTTCGAGTTGCCGAGGCATTACTGTCGGGAATGACGGGTGGATAGGCAGTCGATGGTGAGATGCCCAAAGGTAGGAAACCCTGAGATGGGTGCCCGAAACTGATGTCGGAGGGCTGTCCTCGTCGGAGTGATAGACTCCCGAATTCTGGGTGTCGATGATTTGGGTGCCTAGAAACAGGGTGCCCTAAAAATGGGCGCCTGTAGTATGGGCACCCGAGGGTGGCATGCCCTCAGATAAGGGGGAGTGTCCTTAATAGGTGAGCCTCTAATGCAGGAGTGCTTGTAAATTTTTCTTGTGCATTAGAATGAAACCTAATAGATGGATTATCAATAGACACATCATCGAGAATATCATAGTGGAGTTGATCTGGTGAAGAGTATTTCATGGGAAACATCGTTTCATAAAATACATGTCTAGAAGTGATGATCTTCTTCATAGAGATGTCGTATATTAGATACCCTTTTTGATTATGAGGATATCCCATAAATATTCCGGGTTTTGTACGTGGATCCATCTTTGTTTTGATGGAAGTATTGTGTGAGTAAAAAAGACAACCAAAAACTCGGAGGTGGTGAAGAGATGGTGGGGATCCTACTAACATCTCATGGGGAGAAACCCCTTTCAAAATCGGAGAAGGGATTTTATTAATCAAATAGACGGCGGTGAGAACGCATTCACCCCAAAAGTCTAAGGAGAGATGAGCTTGAATTCGTGGCGGGACTCATGATGATGCATAAAATGTCCAGACGTTGACTAACGTCTGAAGAGTCAAGATCAGACCTGAAGTCAACAAGGTCAAGCCGACTTAAGGCAGCATGACTGCTGAGCTCCTGATGGTCCACCGAATGTTTCCCTAACTGGGAGGTCGACCAGCCCTGCAAGACGCCCTTGGCATGGACAAATCAGCCTTGGGGTCTTCAAAGGAGTGAGCAGGGTCCACACAGGTTCGGCCAGTGTCTTACGCCCAGAACTGGGGAGGCAGCAGCGCCAAGCGACCTATCGACTTAATCCTGAAACTTCTAGAGAGATCTCAGTCGGTCATACATCTCGACGTGTTTAAGCTGGCTTGGACTCCACATATCTAAAGGAGGAAACTTCTCCTTTAGAGTCTATCACACCAGCAAGATATCTACGAAAAATCCTTGAACTTAGGAACCTCCACTTATCAAAGATCCGGGATAGACTCTGAGAGAAACCCTAGATACTCAAGAGAGGAAACTTTCTCTTCGGATTGACGGCAACCGCCTCACCACCGCCACTAATCACAGTCGGCCTAACATCGCACATAAAAGCCCCCCCACATCGTCCTTCACAGGACACGATCTCTTGACCCAAAAAAGATCACAAGAAACTCAGAGTTCTCATAATTCGCCCCCAAAAGGATCAATCAATATTCATTCTTTTACTGCAAAGAGCACCCTGACTGACTTGAGCGTCGGAGCGGTTTTCGAACCCTTTGCAGGTTTTCCCCCCTTGAGAACAGACGAACAGGAACAAAGAGTTGGAGCAAGGAGCGAGGAACAATAGCCAGCTGAAAGCAGAAGCACGGAGCTGATCAATCCTCCAACTTAACGGAGGATTCGAACATAACGGAGGCTGTCATGCATCAACTCCCTATTTCATGTTGATCTAACGGAAAATCTTTTTTTGACATCAGCAACGTATACCCATTCACTTCCTATATAAACAACCCAAACCCATTTCTCTTTTCATCAATTCATTCTTTTCTTCTCTTCTCTTCTAACAATCAGTATCTGATTGGGAAGTATTCTTGAAAAGAAAGAAGTTTTGAGTGAAGTGATAATCTTAAGGCGTCTAGAAGATCGAAGTCATTCTCTTCTAACGATCAGTATCTGATTGGGAAGTATCTAGTATATCTAGAAACTCTTCTAATAAACAGTATCTGATTGGGAAGTATTCTAGTATATCTAGAAAAAAGGAAAAGAGAAGTATTCGAGTGTCTAGAAGATCTATTCGCCTCAAGCAAGAGCTCATAACATTTACGAAGGTTCGCCCGCTTTTAGAAAATAGAAGTACCATCTTAAAATTCTGAAAGGATAGTCGTTGTATCCCGAAGGCATACACCCTAACGTTTGGTACTGTTACGGGGGTGTAAAATGTCTTAAGGAAAGAGAATTAATTCTCGCTTCGACTCCATTATCCTCTGTCTATCTCGGTTAATCCGAAAGAAGGAATTACTGATAAAGTCGATATTCGCTTATCGTTTATCTCTCTATAACTTAGAGAAAGGAAGTTCCCTACTTCAACTCAGACTCTGTCTTAATCAAGACAAGACAGAGATAAAAGTGAACTCAAACCATAACCAGAGGATCAACACTTACTTTTTTGATAGCTAGTGGATCATTAATGTCAAGTGAATTTTCTAATGAGTAATTTTTGCACTTCCTTAAAGTTGTTCTCTTTTACTAAAATTGCTGCAATAGGATCTATCGGCTCCTGAAGAGAGCTATCGATAAATTTATTTTTAACAACTTGGGTCATGGCCTTAAAGCCCATTTGACACAAAATTGCTGGAGAGTAAAAGACGAAATCGAGTTATTGAATGGGTGAATTTGATACACCTCAAACATAACCAAGGTCAGAGGCATTCGTCTCTGTATCTGTTAGAATATATAGTCCCACATTGATTTCATGTTGTGGAGAACTTGAGACATTTGAAATGCTTAGATCTTTGAAGAGTATATCATGTGATTCCTTCAACAAATCACTCTTGTTTTGATCTTTCTTCTTCTTGTTAGTCTTCATCATTTTCAAATACTATTGAGAAGTATTGAAGAATGATTAAATCTCAACAATAGAAGAGAACTACTCTTATTTGAAAGGAAAAATATAAAAAACACTAAACTAGAAGCATAAAAGCTAAAAACCGATAAAAGTCCGGTGGACGGTAGCCATTAATGGGACTACCGCCGCCGGCTAGCGGAAGACTATAAACGACTAACCCAAGAAAGAAATCTAGAAGCTCTTATACCATGTAAGAAAAGAGAATTGTAATGATTTGTATTGATTTCCTAGCTATTACATAAGATCCTTATAAAGACTAGTACAAGAGAGAAGTTTAAACATTTACACAATGTGGGACTATATATTCTAACAGTATCTGAAGCAATACTTGTTTTTAGTGATCATAACTGTCAATGTAAATAAAGTAACAAAAAGTCCTGCTTGTTTCAGTTGGAACAATTAAGGGCAAAAGAAAACTGTTGTTGTTGCCGAGTGAAGCAACCACGAGCTACAACTATGGTTGTTTCGTGTGAACATAAAACAATGACCGATTTCCTTTTTTCTGTGTTGATGAAACTCCAATCGGAACTCTAGAGTTGTAACCATATGACGAACTAAACCACCAACTGATCCGAAGGGTATGTTCTACCGTCGTGGTAGTTGTCTTGTCAAGGTCTTTTTTAGAATGTAGCTAGAACGAGAAAGTGAATGAAAGGATCCAATCGACTGTGGGAAGCCCCAAAATGTTGTTCTGGCTGACCTGCAGAGTTTTTCGTCAGAACCATAAAAGGGTATATATTAGTGGAGTGGTATCTTATCATAGGTGGATGACTTGGTTGAAAAAACTGAGTGGGAAGTAGTAGGAGGCGAGAAAAACCGAGAGGCTCGAGTGACAGTCACTTACTCTTTCAGTTTTGGCGGAACGGACAAATTCTCAATTTGTCCATTCGGACATCCGGACAAATCGGACGGGCACTTGACAAAGTTTGGTTGCCTGTTACCTGCCTAAATTGTCAGTCAATCTGGGTATCGAACTGGTCGGACTCGAACACAATGTTTATTTATTTTTTTTGCTTGAGTGCCCATAAACCATACTCTTTAAAATTTCACTCAAGTAAAGTCCATAAACGTAGCCCAAAGAAGAGTGGTCTATCTCTCAACTCTTTTATAAGTAATCCCAGTCACTTTTTTCTTTATCACTACTGATGTATGATTAAAATGTGGAGACCAAAATTTATTTTGTGACGATAACATAGTCCCACATTGTAAACTTTTTGACATAAAAGAGTACCAATTCTTTATAAATAAGAAACGTAGTCTTTTCATCCACATAATGTAAATGTGTAGTCTAAATGTCAACTATATTAATTGAGTATAATTATCTATATACGATTAAAATGTTTAAGTCAAAAACATCAATCGATCGGGCTTTTCGGTCGGACTCGGACAGGGAGCCGGTTAGAGCCTTTTGGGAGTGCCCGTCCGACTAAACTTGGCGGTCTGGATGGGTAGTGCCCATCTCGGACACCGGGTGCCCACAGACGCATCGGGCTCGCGTGAGCGGATCCGAGCTCTCAGACCTTTTCCCCACCCTAGTTGAAACACCCACCTCTCCTTCTCCTTCATACGTCAATATCATTTTAGGGTTTTTCCCCTTATAAAACTCAACTTGCCAAGGAAGCAAAGTTTAAACAAAGATTAATGGAATGATTGTACAATTTTTTAATGGGCCGAGTCCTCATCTTTTTGCATGATTCCCACCATTAAGACACCAATGCAGCCTTCAAAAGCTAGATTATGAGACTGAGGTTGAAGGTGGATGGAGGGAAAATGTAGAGGTTTTCTTCTTTTACTGAGCTTAACAATGGGAGTTCGACTTAAGGTTGTATAACATTTGACTTAGTCATAGCAAATTGACCCAGTCAAATGGTTTTGCGGTGTGGTTGAAATTTCTCTTAAATCAAACTTCCAACAAGACAATGGATTAGTGAAATGCTAATGACAATAACTTATTCAAATCGATCAAGCTCAGGTTTTATAAGGAGAATAGAAAACCGAAATAGTTCGCGAAACACAATTTATTTATACTTAACTCAGATTACAGGCAATGCTCATCGATTATTCAAGTTACGAAGAATACAACAACATTTAACTAATTTTACTTATTAGTGATAATATGATTGATCTATTAGAGAGTTGTAGAGAAAGGAAACCCAGTCGAACGCAACCAACTTCCACCAGAAATGAAATTTCCAACTGTATAAGGTTGAGCCTGACTAGCACTTGTAAACACACTATACCCTCTCCACTTAACCCGACCGGAAGTGCTTGCACCCGGCCCAGTATTTTGATATTCTGCGTATGTTAACGTATTGAGTGCGAAACTACCAGTCCATTCGCTCCAACCCGCTGGAACTATTACATTTGATATTGTCGATTGCATCACAATCGTCCTCGAATATTCTTTCCACGGTCTACCTAAATATGAAGGGAAGCTACTTTGAACTGGTGCTAAATCTGATGTTGCACCGATTCTTGATTTTTGTATTACTATCCCTGTATTTTGGTTCTTGTCTGTTCTTCCTTGAGCCGTGAACATATTTTTCTGGCCTGGATTGGGCCTACGGGCCTGGAGGTCGCAGTCTTGTAAAACTACTGCAGCATTACCAAATATAAAATCGACTGTTCCGGCTATTAGACATTTTATATAGAACTGACGAAGAGAGTGTACATAGAGTGTGTCTTGATATGCTAGCATGTCGCAGTCGTAAAAGGCTGATAAGTCGGAGCCTACTCTAAGTGCTACAGCTTGATGTTTCGAAGGTCCAGCAGTGTTTTGGAATGTAATACCTCGTGCTAAGAATCCTGCTCCAACTACAGCTGCATTTTAGGTTCAAGAAGTAAATACACATGATATTTTATCGTGTTGAAATCACATGAAAATGAGTTTTGGGTAAAAAAACAATTAGAAATAGATGACTTTATGTAGATCTTAATTTTGAGTAATTTAGGGATATGCTACTATTAAATAACTTTTTCTTTCTCTCTCTCTCATTTATCTCATCCTTCGTCCGAAACTCACCGGTGTCGGAGTTCATAAATTCGCCGGTGCTCAAATATTCATCATCTTCTCTCATTGCCATTATCATCTACCATTTCATTTCTCTCTTCATGGTATTAATGTCTTTTAATAACTATTCTAGTTAGATGTCAAAAGAAAAGGTAGAGCCTACAATGACCCATGAAAAAAGTGAACCACAAAAAGTCTTTTGGTTGTAGATGGACCACCATCCAATCTTATCTCTATATTGATATGATACATTTTAGCCATCGGGTTGCACATGCTAAGTTTTGTACGTACATAATACTACCTCAACGAACCCTAGCGAGAAATTATACGTTTGGAAATTCAAATATTAATAAAACAAATGATAAATGTCCCGACGACCTGGGTTATTAGACCGAGCGTTCATGTACTCGATCCAGATCAGTCATGCGTGTGTGAGATCAGTCGGGTGTGTGATGAAGACAACAGGAAAGAGACCCCTCCTTCTGTGATAACCGAAAGAGTCCTTTTGGCCCTCGTGCATGTCATCTTTCCTTTGCTTGTGATGAAGGGGATTTTTCCTGTTCGTTAGGACCGAACTAAAATTTCTCTAAAGATAGGAGTCTACCGACAGAGATCATAAACAAGAGGGCCGTTTTGAAATTTGCCCTAATAATAAAGTGAAAAAAGAAACAAGACAAAATGATGGAAAAGTTGGAACTTGGAAGGCAGATTGAGCTTGAAGCACGTTTTCATGTCCTATGTTTTAACCTAAAAGTTTTACTGCTTGCAACTCGTTAGGAGAAACTTTTGATGCTACCTAGTCCCATTTCATCACCAAGAGTCTTGAAAATGTTTCGATTGAAAAGGATAATTACTACGTCGAGGATACTTATTTCAAAAACCCTAATTCATTGTCCATTGCCAAAATAATCCTACACCATTGCCAAATAATTCTAAATCATATGTAAGCAAATTTACTAACCCACGATTAGTTAGCACCACTAGGGTAACAAGTTGAGATAAGCATTTTTGTCTAGGAGTAAAACCAAAAGTACTTTTAATTAAATTTCTTTTGACAAAAATGTCTACATCTTTGAAACACAAATGATTCTAACTCAACATGTACACAATCCCCCCTCCAATTGTACTCATTAACAAAAAAATTCAAACCCAAGATTTGACGTTAAATTATTATCCACCACTATTTTACCCAACCTAGATGTGGAAAGCAAAGATATATAGGTGGAGAAGTGCTACACGCAGGAAATTTGGAACTGACGATGGGTCGGAAGGTGACATGTCTGACCCTCGATTGGTTGGGTCATTTCTCTCTCCTCATGATTTGATCAATTACGGCCAGTCACATCACTTTCTGGTCGATCAACCCCAAATTTCAATTGTTTAGTAGTTTTCATGTACGGGAGTGCTATAATGACAAAATCCTTGACATAATGAGTCATTTTCACTAAAAGACAAAAAAAATTCAAAGTTTGACTTTGATGTAGACCGTTCTTTCTTCACTTAGCATTTCCATTTCATATAACTCACTTGGTAAAGTGTATTTTCATTTTCCTACCGATATAAAATAAAATGAAAATATATAATTTAAAATTAGAAGAAGATTAGATACTAACCAACAGTGGCAGAATTGAAGGTAGTACTACCATCCACAACATTTCTACTCCCAGTAATAATGGTGTTCTTTCTTCCATCACCAAAAAACATCAAATTAGTTTTCCCTTTTCCTACTTCCACATTCTCTCTATAAATCCCAGATTTAATCCTAATTATGAACCTCTTACTACTCTTCACCGGTGCACGTGCCACCGCCTCTCGTATAGTCCTTACGTTACCACTCCCATCTGCCGCTACCGTTATATCCGCCGTCACCGTTGTTGATTGAAGCAATCTCCTGTCCTTCACCGATAACCACGTCGGAAATAAATCTGTACCCTCGTCATCATTACCCATTTCTTCTACTAATTTTCTTCCAGATACTAACCTTTCTCTTTCCATATCTGTATCAGTTAGGTTTTTAATCATAGCTAAAACATTACAACCCAGACGATAAGCATGTTGTTGACCTTTCAAAAGACTTTTACGTACAACTTTATCAGCATTATCATGAGAAAACCCATCAAGACAAGAATCTTGATTAGTAATGGCAGCACTTACTAGGGTTTTTAAATCATCAGCTTGTTGAGTTATTGATTTCTTTGTTGGGTATTCTTTAAGATCTTCTTCTGTTTCATGAAGTTCATCGATTGTTTCATCTATCATTTCTAAACAATCATGAAGAGCTATTTTTTCACGTTTTGTGAGTTTATTTGATCTGTTCTCCAATATTCTTTTGATTTGGAAATAGTTGTGTTCTACTGCTGTAACTGTGATATTTAGAGATAGCTCAATTACATCTTTTTGCGAGGTTAAACGTTCGGTAAAACCGGGGACTTTTGTTATAGAGGAATAGCATAAATCTGGGTATGAAGTAGAACTACACGAGGATTTAAGAATTGCATGAGCAGCTTCATGGGTATTTTTGGAATTTTTGGTAGAGTTTACGCCGGAAATGACGCCAATTATAGCACCAATTACTAGCATGGAGGAGAGGATGATGAAGAAGAGTTTCTTTCTCTTTTTGGTTATGGAAATACGGTTGCCGGAATCTGACGTTCCGGTGAGGGAATCCTTCATATCTGTCATTGTTTGGAGTGAGAGTGAGATGAGGGGAATGGGGTATGAGGAGGAGAAGAGTTTGAAGGGGGGTTTTTATCAAAGATCTAGTGAGACTATTTTGGATAGGGTTTTCTTCTTATTAAATTTCATGCAACAAATTTACAATGTTTTACACTTTTGGCATATCAGGGTTACTTTTTCTTTTTTTTGTTTTAGATGGTGTTAACTTCTTTTGTTCCTTTAAAAAAATGTTAAATTTAACTGATGAGTTAATTCCATATTGTCCCCTAGAGATGGCCACTTCACTAAAATGATCTCCATCTGCTTTGAACTGTTGGGGTTAGTTTACAGAGCGAGAGAGAAGGGTACCGTCTACTACATACCCTTTTCCTGTGAAGAAAGAGAGATAGAGGCATTGAGTGTATTACTTTTTTAAGCAAGGGTAGAAAAGAAAAAAATAGATTAACGGTCAAAATTAACTGACACAAAATTAAAAAGTGATGATTCTAAAAACTGGTCATCTTAGGGGTTATTTTGATAAGTTGATCACCTTTTGAGGACCAAAATGGAATGAACCCTTTAATTGATTATGTATTTTCTTTACTTTTTGTACTTATACTAGATTTTATAAAGTGAATATCCTTCATTATATAATTGTTTTTTTTGTTGAGCTTCATTATATAATTGTTACATACAATCTTTTCTCTTTTATTTAGTGATATATAATGTGTCTCTTCACATTCTGTGGCTAATGAGCTAGCTCAAGCTAGATGGATAATCCTTGGAACTTCAATCCTTTTTCTTTTTTTCGTTGTGGAGCCTTTCAGTTAGGAGTTCATCTTGATAAATGGAAGCTTAGTAGTTTATGTTACTACTGATATATCTATTTTCGTACTACCATTATACATAGTTAAAAAAAATCGAGATTTTGATGAAAAAAAATAATGAGGTCACCTAAATTTTACTTGCCTAACGATCGACGTAAAAATAATGTTTGCAATATTACTCGATTGCCCATTAGAGCAGATAATTAATTTCGATAACATGTCAAATTGTTGTTCATGTCATATTGATATTATCTATTTTGACTTGTAAAATAATACGGGGTTATTTGAAGCTAATCTGTTCGTTCAACCAAATCAGGTATTTACTCTATAGGTTCCATGTACATACAACTTTCGGAATAGCAAAGCAACTTCCAACATGTTGAGGTTAACTAACATTTTATTTGGAAAATTAAAACGATTCTGAATATAAAATTGTTTATTTGAAAATGTTGTACTGATTGCCTCCTGGTCAGAAACAAAAGCAGTAAATATATTGGAAATGTCTTCACATGTTTGTACTGTGATAACAACGATTGATCATGCACTTTTACACTGCACATTTGCGAGATCAATGTGGTTTTATTTAACATACGTAGAGATTATATTATTTATATTAAAGATTGGATAACCTCTTGGAATGAAACCCAAACTAATAATGATTTGAACTGGTCTAGCTTTCACGCCACTATACTGTGGTTCATCTGGAAAGTCAGATGTGACCACTGTTTTCAGAAGACGGTTAACTATCCTATGCAGGTTATTAATCAAATTCCGGCATTCCCGTCCTATAAAGTCACTAATATCCAAACAAAATCTTCAGCAAAGGAAAGCACACTACAAAAAAAAGGGCTAATAGGGACAGGTATTTAGGCGTCTGTCCCTAAAATGTTCAAAATAGGGACAGATTTTTGACGTCTGTCCCTATTAAATTTATAATAGGGACAAATAGACATCTCTTAGGGACAATTTTAATCCTAATATTTAGGAAGTTTAAAAACGAATTTTGAGTAACAAAAAGGGAAAAAAAGCGCCCAAATTTCAGTTCCCGCACAAAGCTTATATTGGCGGTCAAACACAAAAAGAAATTCTCAATATTTTCTCTATCTCCACGATTCTACTGCTTCAGTTTTTTTCTCTTATTATTATTTGGTTTACTTTTTTTGCTGGAAATTTGGTTTCCTTCTTGCTTGTATCCTTCTTTTTTTTTTGTTAAGAAACTTATATGCTTCTTCATTAGTTAATTATTGGAGTTTTCTTCTTCTTCATCTAGCACTACAAACCAAAGCAAATCATAGAAAACAGTTGTTCCTACAGGCATCTTCGGTACCTTTGATTAAATCTCTTCTTCATCTCCTGTTTTCGGTTCTTCACCCTAGTTATTAGGTAATACAATCCATTAAAATTATCTAGGGTTTTCAAGGTAACTAACTGAATAAGTAACGTCATTCTTTGATTTAGTAGAAACGGAGGTTGTAGAGAGAAAATGAGTTTTATTTATCAAATATCTCTAGAGAAAAACCCATTTTCATGTCTAACTTGTTTAATAATAAACTTCATTGTCACATAAATCCTTTCATTTGAACTTATTTATGAATTATTTGTTTTATACTTCTCAACAGACAAAATTAGATTATTCTAGCTAAGGAGATCTCTATGAAAAGTCTGATTCTTTATTACTAATAGTTCATGGGTTTTGTTCATATTTTATTTTTGTAACCTCTCTTTATTGTTTTAGCCTTCTAGGTTTTGCTTTTCTTGTATAAAAATAAGATATGTCTGATAGATTGATATGCTTGATCATAACTCATCTCTTATTCTATTTCCTACACAATGACTGAGTTAATGATTCGATTGATGTATTTTATAGTTTGTTCGATATAATTTTTGTTACTCTTTTATAAAGTGGTGCTTAGAAAATTAGCACCCACTTAATGTTTGATAAAATGTCAGAATGAAATATAAAGAGGAATTTCAACCTCAAATTAGTTGCTTAATGTTATAAACCTAAAAATTCTAGTACAGTGAACTGTTTTACTGAAGTTGCTTTAAGATTTTCATTGGTCCAATTTCGAGTTTGAAACTGAAACAAAAATTGATGAGTGCATAACCTAAAGAAAGTTAGGTGTATATATCTCTTCTTTTCAAGTTAAAGTCAAGATGTTCATCAATGTCTCGTTCTTAATAATTTTTTGGACATGAAATGAATGCAATAAGGGTATTTCCCTAATTCAAAGAGGTTTTACTCTTGCTTCATTGTTAGATCCAAATCGAAAGAAACTATGAAAACCTACCTCTAGATTAAAAGAACAACGATTACTTTAAAGTATTTGCTTTGATCTTCGTCTTCTTTTACTTGTATATTAGCTAAGTAAGTGATTTCATGATTTAGGTATTGTAGATTAAGTGATCTCCTGATTGTAGAATGTTTGTAGTTTTGCTTCTTATAGAATTTTATCTATGACTTCTTAGCTTCTTGTTTTATTTTGTTTATCTTTGTCTACCTGAGATATTGCACATTTAGTAAAAGTAGCCACAATCTGTGCAGGTTTGCATAATCACTGTGGCGATCTTGAGTTCTTTAACATTTTTAATAATTACATGATCACCTTTATGTATATTGAAAAGACAAAAACTTGTAACTCGGACTACGATTCTTCTCAATTTAGAAATGACCATACTCTCTTTACGATGAAAACATAGATCAACACAAATAAACAAATAAATAAAACGAACGAACTAAAGTCTTTATGTGTATCTCTTACCCTTATTAGGTAAACTCATGAATATTTTTTCGATGACAGGCGGAGGACGTGGGTGATGAAGAGTTAAAACTCTAAGGAAGCAAATAAACCACATTTAATAAGGTACTGCTCCTTAAAAGTCATAATGGTAGAAGTAGAGAGTGCTTATAAAGATGACGAATATACACATTTCATTACGTCGTTAGTCTTCTTTTTCTGCCATTGAGTGTGTTATTGTTTACAGGCAGAGTTCTATAAGTCTATTTCTTATTAAGGCTAAGATAATTTGTTGTATCATCAGAACCACTACTCCTCAGGGGACACAGGTTAGTGCTTCTGTTATCATTATTTCGGTTGTTTTAGATGAAAATTTGCAGATTTGACTTTTGTTTATTTCACTAGTTCTATTCGAAGTTAGTAGAGAGGATTCCTGCCAAGGAAGTGGGAAAAGAAATAATTTGCACGCAAAGTCGAAGGTTAGAAACACAACTAGTTCAATTTCAAATGTCTTAGTTCAACCTATGTGGTTGAAATGTGATGACCATTTTAACCTATTAATGTTCACTCTGTTAATTAGCAGGAGAGTCAGGACGCAGAGATCAAGCAACTAAGAAAGAGCTTGACTTTCAAAGCAGCACCTATCCGTAGTTTCTGAAAAGAACATCCTCCTCTAAAGACTGAACTGAAAAAGGTATTATCCACGTCTTTTTTCAATAAAATGACTTTCTGTAGCTTGTGACATGGTATCGAATATTGGTCTGGGCCAAGTAACTATGAACTATTAAAATACCAAAAGAAACTTTACGTCCATAACTGAACTAAGAGAATAAGAGAAAGCTTTAATTAAGTGTAGTCGTATTTGTAAGTGACGATAGCAATATCTTTCGTCCTCAGAAATTATTTTTTTGGTGTCTTCTATTTTCAGTCTTCTTTAGTTGATGGCCTGAATGAGTGCAACCATAACCATTTGTTACTTCATTTATTCAAAAAATTGCAAAAGATTTAAGGTACTGCCATGATGTTTGCAAATTACCTTTAATACCAACATATGGAAATTTATCATTTCACTCACTTCTAGAATCTAGAGAGCTTATTTAGTTATAGGGGTGGAACAAGGAATTTGTATATAGCTATAAAGAATGGCTGGTTTATATTCATTATTCTGGTTGATTGATTGATCAGGCTAATTAGTTCGACTACAACATATTTGAATCTTTTAAGGTCACTCAGCGTAAATATGACTCAGCTAACCGGACACATGGTTCTACTATTTAGTCTGATGTAGGCACATGGTAGTTGATATGCAGCCCCTCAGATTTTTAAGATTAGAATTCCTAGATTTTTAGGATTCTAAAGGGTTGTAGTAGTAGTTGCAGTCGCAGCAGCCCAAGCCTCTCTCCGTGTGTCTTTTTGTCCTTCTGTTTGCTGGTTATTTCTTTTATTGTGTAAAAAGTTCACTGAATTTAAGTTTGGTTTCAATTTTTATATGATGTTAGAGGTATATGCTCACATGCCTTGCTACTTGTGTTATATTTTTTTTATTATCAGATGCGTACTGTTTTGCAGATTGACTACAATGTTACTGCCGCGGAGAGTTTCAATCATGTCGAGCAGTGGTGTTCAATGAGACCGATAGATATGCAAATGAGAGTGTATGCAAGTTTCTTGTTGACAACAAATACGATTTAGTATGTCCGACCGGTTTGGTAACATACATCTTGGATGTTTGTTTGTTAATATTTGTTAAATACTTTAGTTAGTTAAGGTTTTGGTTGATAATAGTTACCAACGAAATACATTATCTTTTCAATGAACAAAATATTTGATGTTTTTGAATTCGTTTTAAGTGGAAGTGTCAAATTTATATGATTATTGTTTACAAATACCTATCTCATTAGAAATTCTTGCAACATTTTCAGTACAACTCATAACCATCCAAATGTAAGGTACAAAAAATTTCCGACAACTATTAATTGTCCCAAAAACAAGAGAAGTTCCCGCCAAATGTTTAGGGACAGATATTAATTGTCCCGAATACAAATGAGAGAAACTTCGGTCAAACTGTTAGGGACAGTTAATCTCTGTCCCGAATAACTGTAGCTATAGGGACAGATACAAATCGTCCCCAAAACGTTATTGGGGACAGGTCCTATCCGTCGCCATAACTGTCCCAAATACTTTTTGGGACACCACTTTCTGGGACGGAAGAAAACTGTCCCCAATACTTTTATTGGGGACGGTTTTTATGCTTTTGGGACGGTTTTTTACCGTCCCTAATGGCCATATTTTTTGTAGTGGCATATGAAATCCCTCTGTCAACCGGTACATAAAAATGAATGTTGATGCTTCGTTCAAGAATACAGAGGATCTTTCTGGAATCAGCTGTATTGTCTATGATTCTCAAGCGCGTTTCGTAGCTGCAAAAACAACAATTATCCGTGCTAGAAATGCAGAAGAAAGCGAATGCAAAGCAATTTTATGTGGAATCCTATGGGCGTTGGAAAGAACATCAAATTTCTTCATTTAAAAAGCGATAATCAAAGCCTCATCAGTCATCTGCGCAACTCCAAAAAGACGATACAATGGCGATCTAAAACTCACATTGCAAAAATCAGAAACCTTATCTTGAAATTTCTAGGCATTACCTTCTCATACACTCAACGCAATAGGAATGGTTGTACTGACAAACTTGCAAAATGGGCTCATATTCATAATAGTAATAGAACTTGGTCTGTAATACCGTCCCCCTTCTTAGTCTGGATTGTAATAATACTCTTTTCTAGTACTTTATTATATGCTTCTCCTTTTTAGCAAAAAGAAAATTACTAAACGTCATGAACATTACAAAGTTCTTGCAGGACCATGAAAACAGACTCTATTTGTACTAAAATCCATAAAATAAAAATAAAAACGTAGATATATACCATTATAATTGAGAAGAGATACTCTTTGTAGAATTGTAGTATACTCCCCTAAAAGTTTAGTTGTAAATTGATCCAAGCCACTGTGTGGTGTTCTTATTCAACTCAAAAGATAATGAGGTTGTCAGCTTTTAAAGACAGTAAAAACGCCCCATGTGTTTTAGGTCCCCTCTCAGCCAATGTTATATGGTCTTTAATTGAAGTTGAAGGTCATCCACTTAATAGGGTATTTTGCCTCTTTATTTCTTCTCTTTATAAAAGCCATGACATTTTAATCTTCTCTTTATAAAGTTGAAGTAGTAACATATACATATAGCCACTAGGCATAAATAGAGGGGAAATGATAAAGTTACAAAAGATTTTGACAAAAAAAGGTTCCCAGCTGATGTGGCGGGGGGGGGGTTTAAA
>BEHA01003367.1:182077-209339 GCA_002897215.1 Eschscholzia californica subsp. californica
TGAATACCACAACCGCCACATCAGCTTGGTAACTTTTTTTTTTGTCAAAGATTCTTTATACACGTTAGCATTTCCCAAACTGAAAATCATGATAAATGTTGGCCACCGTTTTAGGAAAATAATAAAGAAATTCAAAAAATTTTGAGTGAAATATTTTTGAGTTTTCTGTTTCCGCCCACTACCATTTTTTCTCCACTACGGTAATGGTCACCGGTAAATAGCCATTGCCTGCTTTAATTTTTTTCAAATCTTCCTTTCTTCTCCTCAGCCCACCACCACCTGCACCACCTCCACCACCATTATTTGTCTCTCCTCCTTCATTTCCCTCTCTCTCTCTCCACTTCTTTTTCTCTATTCATTCTGGCGAAAGGAAGGTTCTCCTTCGTCATAAAACAATTATTAGTTTGGGAGATTTCCACCAAACCAGAGCGGTTCTTCGGTGAAGCTCCTTTGCCAGAATAGGTAGAGAGAGATGAGGAGAGAGAGAGAAGAAAGATAAATTGAGGTGTTGGTTGTCGAAGAAGAGGAGAAAGAAAAGAAGAAAAGAAAAAATGGTGGTGTCGGTGGTGGTCGGAGTTGGTGGTTGGAAATGAGGAAGAAGAACAAAATTTATTGTTTGCCTTTCAAAATTTTGTACTTTGGTCTTTGTGCCCAAGAATTTGGCAATTCATAATTTTTCTCTAAATTTTGTAATCTTGAAAATTTTGAAGTTTTTCCAAAACACCAACCTAATTATTTTACCAAAAAACGTATAATTGCCCAATTCTTTCAGAGTAATACTGGATTTTTTGGGTGGGAAACTAACTATTTCTTCTTTTGATTCAACAAATAAATATAGGATCTTTTTGTCGACCTTTAGGGTCTTTGTGTAATTGTGTCTGTGTCTAGTCCAATTTCTTTCCCTTCATAAGGCACTTTGCATTTAAAGGTATGTAACCCTCATGAAGTTTTCAGAGGAGAGAAATAAGAATTATCGTCCATGTAACATTGTGATTTTATCACTTATTAATGGAAATGTTTCCCTTCACTTCAAAAAAGAAAAAAAAAAAAATAGAAATAGTAATAATTTTTTTATTAGCTGTCCAAATTGTAATGGTTAATGCATGAAATTTGAGAAAGCATAAAATCTTGAAGGATACTTGTACAGTAGTCATGCATGAATTTCATCTCTTTTTCATGCTTTTGGCAATAACATCTATGGTGCCACCACTGTAGCCTTAACAAATGCTTTGTCCTTTTTTTTCCTTTTTATGTATTAAATTTTTAGTTGGTGTCATTTAATTGAAGGACATATAGTCTGTGCTTGGAGAGTAGGGACTCCAAATTCTCTAAAAAGATGCAAACTTGGAAATTTGAGTCAAAATTAATTGCTAATTGATTCTGATGGAATTGGATTTCTGTCCACAAACTTAATATGCGTTGTATCAAAATGAGGTCTACTAGACGATTAGGTCAGTCTCCTGTTTGGCAAACTATGATGCTCATTTTTGACAAAACTGCTCCCTCTTGATATGAATAAATAAAATAATTTTAGTCAAACAAAAAAAAGGTCTACACTTGATGAGTCCAACAACTATATGTATTGCACGTCCCCGAAAGAAAAGACATGTTTGAGTGTTAAATTTCACGATTATGTGATAACGAGGAGACAAAGGGAAAGTAATGAACGTCATATTTAAAGTGGTGCATTCGAAGATATTCTCCCGTTGAACTCAATTTACGTCTACGAAAAAACCAATATTGGATTTAGTAATAATCATCACAATTATGGGTTTGATTCGTTACAATGACCAGAAGCAAGTAAATGATTAAAACTCTAAGTCAAAACTCAAATTTTTAAGAGCATCTCCAATGGGGCACTCAACAAAAACTCCTAAAATCCTAGTTGTCAAGTGTGAATTAAGATCATTTCTCTCGAAGCATCTCCAATGGAACACTCAAACTCTAAAATTTAGAGTGTTTATGGAGATTTTGTTAAAAAATCTTCTCCAATGGGACACTCAACTGGACACTCTAAAATTAGAGTGTCTCCTTAAGACTCTCCAAGTGTCACTTTAATAACCAATAAAAATCATTGTTTTTTAACTACATTTTATCTATTGAATTGAGGAGTGACATGTGTATTAAGTAGAGGTATTTTACAGATCTCCATTGGAGACAAAAAAGAAATTTAGAGTGTCTCTATATTGACACTTAGAAAAGAGAATCTTCATTGACGCTTGACGACTAGACTTTTAGAGTGTTCCAATACAAAACTCAAAAAAAAACCCAAATTGTCCTGTGTGTCAAGGCTCAATTGAGTTTCTCCTTCCTAGATGTTAATGTTTAAATCCTCAATTCAAAAGACATCTCCAATTCAACACGCTAAAAACTTAAAAATAACTTAGGGGTCATTTCCTATATGGTTAGATTTGTTTTTAATATTGAGTGGTCAATCGAGATCCTTAAAAGAATTCTCAAATATTGAGTTTCTTCTTGAGAGCATCTCCAATGCAAAACTCAATCTTAGAAACTCAGAGTGCCACATAGGATTTTCTGAGTTTTTCTTAAAAAATCATCTCCAATGCAAAACTCAACAAGGATCTCAAAGATGACGTGTCGAGGGTGAAATAGAGATACCTCAAGAGGGCACTCTAGAAATAGAGTGTCCTCTTGAGATATCTCTAATTGTCCAACTCATCAAGATTTGAATTTCAACCAATAGAAATCAAGTATTCAAATATTTCCAAAATAACTAATTATTTTTTTACCAAAATAATCATGCAACATAAGTAAAAAAAACAAGTTTAGAGTTTGCATTGGAGACATACAAAAATTGAGGATCTCTATTTTCGCCACCTATGAATGAGAATCTCAATTGAAACTCGACAAATAGGACAAATAAAGATTTTTTTGAGTTTTGCATTGGAGATGCTCTGAGATATGTGAACATTAAATGATGCCACGTCATTTTGAGATCCAAATTGAGTTTTATTTTACAAAAAACTCAAAAAAAATCCTAGGTGACACTTTGAGTTTTCAATTTGAGTGTTGCATTGGAGATGTTCTTAAGTGACAAAATATAGACACTCTAAATTTTTTTGCCTCCAATGGAGATCTCTACAATACCTATATTTGATACATGCGGCAGTCTTATATTTAATAAGAAAAAAGTAGTTTAAAAAGATAGTTTTCTATTGGTTTAAATTTATAGTGTGATTATGTGGCACTTAGAATACTCAAAAATACATCTAATTTTAAAGTTTCTCTCTTGAGACTCTCTATAATAAATGCATTCACCTCATAGTAGAGTGTCTAACAAAGTGTTCCAGTGGAGAAAACTTTATAACAAAAACTCCAAAATCATAAATGACACTCAGGGTGCTAGAGTTTGAGTGCCCCATTGGAGATGCTCTAAAGTAAATTATAGTTTCCTAATTTTCTAAGTTTTCTAACTAATCAATGAAAGTGGATAGTTGTGACTCTCTGACTTCATTACAATCCTGATCCAAGTCCCACGCTGAATGTTTCTTTGCTCTGTATTTTGTGGGTTGAATTGAGATCCAGTAAGAACATCAAAAGCATTATTGTGTAGTTTCATAGTCAGTCTCTCCTGTAAGCAATTAAAAACAAGTAAGTTAACCATAAAATTAGATCACTAAATTCTATCATAATTGTAATTTATCACTAAACTTACTGGATTATTCCATATCTGGAATGCTAAGTTCTCGAATCCTTTTAACAAGGATCGATCTGAAAAACCTCCAAATGAGAATCTGGTACATCAGTAGGAGTAGATGATCTTGGTTCTTCAGGTTACGTTGAGACATTCTCATGATGCATTTTCTGCCTAACTTATGTCTAGGATTTCCTCTCCATCCTAGTAGGAAGGAATAATGGCGCTGTACCAAATTATTCTTCGGTTCGCACTGTGTACTTCCAGCTTTGTCTCCCACATTTGACTCTAAACTCTGGCAGCCCTCTCGCTTTCAGTAAGGATGAACGGGCTCAGCCAAGAGAGAAACATAACCTATTGGGAAAACGAAAGAAAATTATAAGAACAGAACAAGAAAAATAAATAGTTTATATAGTTCGGGTTGGAGAGATTAGGAACTGTCCGAGTGAAGAGTCTGAGGGGTTCCGATCTTGATGTGGTTCGAGAGTCTTTATAAACACATGGACTGGATTATCCTAGATCATAAGGACCGGGTGTCCCTCCGAAAGAACACAGTTTACTTCAGTTTCGCCTCTGGTACCAAGAATAAACAAATTATCCATTGTGAAATATGTCAGACTGATAAGAGTCCATGTGTTGTGGCGTTGTCTCAGATTAACTAGTCTCTAATACAACGAACTCACCACTATGATAATAAATTGAGTGAAAGAGTCTGAAATGCATAAGAAATTTGAAGTGCTATATCAAACCCAATTAGAAGGATAAATCATCAATAAAGTTAGGACTTGTAGATCTAACCTGTAAGGAGAAATGGAGGTATTTCAGCCATTTCTTCGACTTCGTTCTTCCAATAATGCACTAAAAACAATAGAGCTAGGACCTCGGCTAACGGGCCGTTAGTCAAGGGGCACTCAACACATGACTCTGGATGCCAATGGAGAAAAACGATGAAAGTCTGAGGCACCTAGAGAGTAACGAACCTAAACCAAAAGACGGAGCGCATACTGGGGCATCCTAAAGAAAAAGGTAATAGACATGAGTGGAAGTTACTATTCTTGATAAGTAGAGGAAACAAATTCTCTGTTCTATTTTTTTTTGTCCTTTTTCCTTTATTTTTCTATTATCTATTCTATTCCGTTTTTTCTTATTCTTTTTCTTATTTTTTACACGTGAAACAAACCATTAATGTCCCTCCACAGGAAAAAAAGGATAAGAAACAACATGCTACAAGTTAAGGTAAATCCAAATTGTAATGAACTTTTTTGTTTGAAAAAATAAATTTTGCGACAAGGACTCTGACCCAAATGTGAAAAAAAAAACAACCAACGATTATTCTATTAAGCACTCATGCGCAAATTAAACACAATTAAAAGTCTAAATAATGGAAGAGAGCCAGTGAACAAAACAACACAATAAAAAAACCCATAAACTTCAACCCTTTTCAGATTAAATTGCTTCTTAATTTTCTTGGTACTATCACCTGTTTGAATATCAAAATTCCCTCAACTAATTGAGGAGGGGAGCTGGGATGGATCCACGATTTTCACTTGGAGGTGCAAATTATATAGCCAAATAAATTTTTTTTGGCTAACAAAATAATTATATTCATTAATTATACTAAATACATCAATGATTACAAACGCAGTTGGCCTCTACAGGAGTTTATGTTTTGAAATGTTCGCATAATCGATTAATTGTCAATTTCACTAGAACATCTTTTTCAATGAAGACTACTAAACTATCGTTCAACCACGGATCACTCATCTTGTTTCTTAAACGTGTCTTGACTAGCTTCATAACCGAAAAAGCTCTTTCAACGGAGGTACTAGCAATTGACAAAGTTAGTGCTAAAGAGATAATTAATATAATACTTATATTCATTAATTATATTAAATACATCAATTATTAGAAACGTAATTGGCCTCTACAAGAGTTTATCTTTTGAAATGTTTGTATAATCGACGCATTGTCAATTTCACTAAAAACATCGTTTTCAATGAAGACTACTAAACTATCATTCAACCACAGATCACTCATCTTGTTTCTGAGTGTGTCTTGACTAGCTTCATAACTCTTTCAACGGAGGCACTAGCAATCGAGAAAGTTAGTGCTGAAGTGATAAGCAAATAAACTAAAATTGGCAGTCTATGAATTTCATATCTATATTTGGATTCATCACCCTCAACCTTAGGTTACATCCACTGTGTATGGACCTCCGTGTAGGAATGAAAGAGAAACTTTCTGGAATTATATTCGAATTCAGTCTCAGAATTAAGGAACCTTGGTGTGCCATAGGTGACTTCAATGCTATCATAAGAGAATCAGAAAAATGGGGTGGTGTTGGACTTAACAAAAAAGCGGTAGAACAATTCTGTAGCATGATAACAGATTGTAATTTAATCGATATTGGGTACTCAGGGCCAGCATACACTTGGGCTAATGGTAGAAGTCTACAATATCACATTAGGGAGAGATTGGATAGGGTACTTGTCAATTTAGATTGGAGAATCAATTTTTCAAATGCATCAGTGAGACATTTACCAAGGTCTAATAGTGACCATGCACCAATTATACTAAATACATCAGCAACAAAACTACAAGGGAGCATTCCATTTCGTTTCGAGGCACATTGGGTTCTTCATGAAAATTTCGAGAATACCTTTAAGGAGAGGTGGGGAAGGACTAGAGGAGGATTTGTGCAAAAACTACCTCAACTAGCAAAAAAGTTAAAGAAATGGAGTAAAGAGAAGATAGGGCATATTTTTGAACAAATAAAGGAGGCAGAGAAGGAGCTGCTGGAGATACAGAATCGACCCCCATCGATTGTCACTTTAGAAAATGAAAGAATCACCATAGAGAAGTTAAACTCTTTAAGAAGAATGGAGGAGGTTTTCTGGACCAAAGAGCTAAGAAGCATTGGGTCCAAGAAATAGATAAGAATACAAAAATTTTCCACTTATCGGTATGAAACAGAAGAAGAAAGAACAATATCCATGCGATAAAGATGGAAAATAACATATGGACGACGGATGCGACTAAAATATCTAATGTATTTCTTGATCATTTTTATAGGGCATCTCGAGCGGAACAAATAAATGACTTTCCAGAAGCTATTGAACTCAGGAATCGACCATTAGTAGCTACAGAGAATTTAATGGTGAGTGAACCTCCTTCGAAAGATGAGATATGGAAAACTATCAAAGATATGAAGACCGGGAAGGCGCCTAGACCAGATGGATTTTCAGTATTGTTCTACAAAAAGTGTTGGGATATTATCGGTGACGAGGTAACATCACAAATTAAAAATATTTTTGTTACAGGGGAATTACCAAATACTCTCAACCGTACTTTTATTGCCCTTATTCCAAATATACAAAACCCAGAGAAACCGGTGGATTACAGACCAATATCATTATGTAATGTGTTATACAGGGTCATAACCAAAATCATAACCAATAGAATTCGACCACTCATTGGGAGACTAATTTCACAGGTACAAAATGCATTTGTACCCGGATGTCAGATTTCTGACAATATTATTGTAGCCCAGGAACTCTTTCATTCTATACCACCCACTTCGGCGAAAGATGGAGCTTTTGCATTAAAAGTGGATATGGCAAAAGCTTATGATAGAGTACATTGGAGATTTTTGAGCTCGGTTCTTAAAAGTTATGGTTTTCTGGAAAATACTCATAAATTAATAATGAACTGCGTATCGACGGCATCCTTTTCAATATTATTAAATGGGAGAACGAAAGGGTTTTTCACAAGTGAGAGAGGGTTAAGACAATGGTGTCCGCTTAGCCCTTACTTATTTATTCTATGTTCAGAGACTCTCACAAAATTGGTTGTTCAAGCAGAGACCGCCGGATTATACAAGGGGTTGAGAATTAACAGGTACGCTCCTGGCATTAGTCATCTCATGTTTGCAGATGACTTGTTCTTTTTTGGAAAAGCAGGTAATGAGAATGTAGAGAGTCTAAAAGGTATTCTGGACTTATATGCTCGATGCTCGGGTCAACTTATAAATTATAATAAGTCTTCTATTCATTTTAGTACGATCTGCAATGCAAATAGAAGAGATATTATATTGAAGATACTGATGGTAAAAGAAATGAAGGAAGATGATGTATACTTGGGCAATTACTTATTAAAATCAAAGCATAAAGTTGCATCATATGAATTTATCGTTCAAAAGATTGAGAAAAAACTAGTGGGGTGGAAGAGGAGTATTTTATCTCATGCGGGAAGAACTACACTACTAAAAAGTGAATTGTCGTCAATCCCAATTTATTTCTTGTCTACTAACTTAGCACCAAAGGGTGTCATGGAAGCAATAGAAAAGAAACAGAGAAATTTTTGGTGGGGGCATGATACAGAGAAGCCTAAAATGCATTATTGGAAGAAGATGCAAGATAGCCAAGAGGAAGGCGGATTGGGCATTCGAAACATGGGTATAGTTAATCAAGCATTAGTGGGGAAATTGTTATGGAGATTCATCTCAGAACCAGGTGCAATATGGACTAGACTACTAAAAGCAAAATACCTTAAGACTGAAGATATTTGGCAACATAACCCTCGCAACAATAGTTCGACCACGTGGAAGGGAATGATGGAAATGCGAAAGTATATTGAAAAGGGAAGATGCTTCTCGGTTAGAGATGGTAATACAATCAGAATTTGAGATGACCCTTGGATACCAAGTATCCGAGGATTCAAACCAGGAAAAAAACTGAAGAAACAATGATAGAGAATTTATTCTTTGTGAGTGATTTAAAGTACCCAGATGGAAGATGGAATATGGAGTTAATTGAGTCAACATTCGATGTCCTATCGGCTGCAGCAATAAAACAATTGCCAATAGCAAAGAAAGGGGTGAAGGATAAGTTGATATATGTATTCACAGAGAAAGGAACATTCATGGCTAAGTCGTTGTACAAAACAATAACAAATGAGCAACCTTCATCGTCAACTAGAATGGAATTACCATTTGGACTCGAATAGTGAAGAGTATGGAAAAGAGTTGAAATTGCACCAAGGGTTCAATTGTTTGTATGGAGAATACTACATGACGCGTTGCCCAAGAAGAAGAAGGCACTACGATACAACACACAAGCATCGTTGCTATGTTCGGCATGTAAGAGGGAGGAGGAAGACATCGATCATATTTTCCGTACATGCCAAGTTGCTAGAGAAACATGGTTGGCAGGCCCTTTAGACTTAAGAATGGAGGAAAACATGCAATTTAGAGACATCCTTTGTGAGTGGCTGAATAGGGAGGAAGAAGAAGAGGTTATTGCCTTGATAATATATTTATCATGGCATTTATGGAAAGCAAGGAATAAGTTGTTCTTTGAAGGTGTTTCAACAAGCAGCTACTCAATCATTAATGAAGCGAGATGTATGTTAATGGACTTCTCGAAGACTACAAAACAGTCGGACTCCCCAAGAAGCACGGATATACCTACCACAATAATAGAATGGAGTCCTCCTAGTGTTAACAAACTAAAAGTAAATTTCGATGCCTCTTATAAGAACGGGAAAGCAGGATTAGCGGCTGTATGCCGCAATGGTAATGGTGATTTTGTTTTGGCCAAAACAATGACTACATTGGCGACCTCACCTCTAGAAGCCGAAGCAAAAGCGGCCAAACTTGGGATTAAACTTGCTCTAGATCTTCATAATATGGAACTATTATAGAAGGCGATTTGATGACAGTAATAAAGGCTTGCAATGCAGTAGAAAATGAAATTCCTTGGAAAATTCGACCATTGATGATTGAGCTACAACAAGATTACTCCACTTTGCAAGAGTGCTCATTTTCTTATGTGAATCGTAATGCTAATAAAGTAGCGGACTTGTTAGCGCATTATGCTTTGAATTTTGATGTGAGTCCTACTAAGGAGATTGTTGATCCTCCATGTTACATTGTACATCAATTGGCCTCTGAAAGAGGCATATTGCCTTGAGTTGATTAATAAAGTTAGGCATGGGCCTATTTTCATCAAAAAAAGGTTACATCCACTGTATTTACCCACACCACTACCACTTAGCTAGAGTGTTAACTGATGTTGAGTGTACACATGACCAAATATATATGTTACATATATATATACAGATAATATATATGTTAAGAAACTAATTACTGTTATTAATTTTTTTCGGGAGGATCAAGGGGGTGCGGCCGCAAAACCTCGCATCCCCTTGGATCCGTCCCTAGAGGGAACCACCATTTGTATAGGCCAGGATGGCGCACTAACAAACAGAAGACAATATTTTCAAAGTCATTTACCCTATTCATGTGAAAAAGATGCATGTTGAGGATGGGAGAAAACTATGACCATTTCCTCAAAAACCTATCAACAAGGATAAATCTGAAAAACCTCCAAATGAGGATCTGGTACATCTGCAGGAGTAGATGATCCTGGTTCTTCGGGCTGCAATGAGACATTCACATGATGCATTTTCTGTCAAACTTCTGCTTAGCGTTTCCTCTCCATTCCAGTAGCAAGGTATCATGGTCCTAGTTTTCTCCCATTCTCAACATGCATCTTTTTCACATGAATAGGGTAAATGACTTTGAAAATATTGTCTTCTGTTTGTTAGTGCGCCATCCTTGTTGATAGGTTCCCTCAAAAACCTATCAACAAGGATAAATCTGAAAAACCTCCAAATGAGGATCTGGTACATCTGCAGGAGTAGATGATCCTGGTTCTTCGGGCTGCAATGAGACATTCACATGATGCATTTTCTGTCAAACTTCTGCTTAGCGTTTCCTCTCCATTCCATTAGCAAGGTATCATGGCGGTGTACCAAATGATTCTTCGGTACGCACCGTGTAGTTCCAGCTTTGTCTCCCTCATTTGACTCTAAACTCTGTCAACTCTCTCGCCCCTAGTAAGATGAACATGCTCATGCCACAAGAGAAACATAACCTATTGGGAAAAGGAAAGAGAATTATAAGAACAAAATGAGAAAAATAAATAGTCTATATAGTTCGTGTTGGAGAGATGGGGACCTGTCTGAGTTTATTTGATCCAAGATCATAAGGACTGGATGATCCAAGATCATAAGGACCATTCCCTCCGAAAGAACACAGTTTCCTTCAGTTTCGCCTCTGGTACCAAGAATAGACGAATTATCCATTCAGAAATATGTCAAACTGATAAGAGTCCATGTGGTGTGGCGTTGTCTTGGACTGACTAGTCCCTAATACAACGGATTGATAGCTATGATAATGAACTGACGGGAAGAGTCTGAAACGCATAAAAATTTGAAGCACTATATCAATCCCAATTAAAAGGATAAATCATCAATAAACTTAGGACATGTAGGTCTAACTTCTAAGTAGAAATGGAGGTATTTCAGCAATTTCTTCGACTTCTTTCTTCTAGTAATGCACTGAAGACAGTAAGCCCTCAAAAGCACAAAAAAATCAGAAGAAAAGTTAATGATTTCTCTTGATGCAAGAACTTCGACACATGATGTAACACCCCAAGCCCTAGCAGTTGTCGATATTGTCCCGCATTAACCACCTCACACAAGTACGGGGTTTTGTTCTTAGCGAAGGCACCACAAGCCCACCCAAAAGGCCTCGGTACTTACTAAACTTGAGCGTACACCTATAGCCCAGTCTCTGGACACTCTTGCGAGCGATGTGGGACTATTACAATCCCCCACCCTCAACAAATAGCCGTCCTCGGCTCTAATACCACTTTATAACCCCCAAGCCCTAGCAGTTGTCGATATTGTCCCTGCTTTAACCACCTCACACAGGTACGGGATTTTTTCTTGGGGAAGGCACCACAAGCCCACCCAAAAGGCATCGGTACTTACTAAACTTGAGCTTACACCTATAGCCCAGTCTCTGGACACTATTGCGAGCGATATGGGACTATTACAATCCCCCACCCTCAAGTAAGAGCCGTCCTCGGCTCTGATACCACTTTGTAATGCCCCAAGTCCTAGCAGTCGGCATTATTGTCCCCGCTTTAACCACCTCACACAGGTACGGGGTTTTGTTCTTGGCGAAGGCACCACAAGCCAATCCAAAATGCCTCAGTACTTACTAAATTTGAGCGTACACCTATAGCACAGTCTCTGGACACTATTGCGAGCGATGTGGGACTATTACACATGACTCTAGATGTCAATGGAGAAAAAAGATGAAAGTCTGAGGCACCTAGAGAGTAACAAACCTAAACCAAAAAGACAGAGTGCCTACTGGGCACCCTAAAGAAAAAGGTAATAGACATGAATGAAAAAATTGTCTTTCTCGTTACTTTTCTTGATAAGTAGAAGAAGCAAATTATCTATTCCATACCCATTTTCTTTTTCTTTTTTCGTTCATTTTTCCCAAATTATCTATTGTATTCCCTTTTTTCTTGTTCTTTTTCTTTATTTTTCTTTTCTTATTTTTTACATGTGAAACAACCCAATCATATCCCTCCACAGGAAAAGAAGGATGAGAAAACAACATGTAACCAATTAAGGTAAACCTGTTGTGAAAATAAAGGAGGGAAGAAGAAAGATAATGGAAATATATTAACCAAGAGATTGTAGACAAGAAGAACTAGAATTGCATTCATATGTTTGTAGAGAATTTCTCTACTTTGGTACATTGGTATATTGAGTACTATCATACATTGGTTTGATCCATCTTCTTCATTAGCAAGTAACCTCTTTATATATGCATTTAGCTAGATGAGTTACACATCCAATAGGCACACAGTAATGGAGCTTGAATACAAAGTAATGGTGGAAAACCTATGGTGGTGGGAGTTACAATTGGTGGGAGTTACAATTGGTGGTGGTCAGTGGCGTGGCTGAGATTTCGGGGGCCCGGTGCGAAATTGTGATCGGGGCCCTTTATATCGCGATATGAAAATAAAATAAAATCATACACCCTAAATAATTATCGAAACTAAATTTGTTGTAATTATTGTAAGTATTCAAAATAAATTTGTTGGAAATTTTTTTAAGTATTAAATCTCAAGAGCTTACAATTTCATTAAAATTGTTGTAATGATCGGAAAATAATAGTATTCATACAACAAACTAAGTTGACTATTTTTGCTTAAATATCAATACAAAAACAAAATGATTTTTTTTTTCAATTTGATAGAGAAAAATACCTAAACCCTATGGAGAAAAAGAAAAATTGAAACATCAAATATTTAGTTTTGATATTTTCGTTTGGGTTCGTCATTTGTGGGGGCTACAAAATAATATATTTGAGTCTTTAAACAATAGAGCCCAAGTCAGTCTTTATGTCCCCATAAAACAAAAAACGAAACTGAACGTCCTACAGGGGAATCGAACCCGCGACCTTCATGTAAGTAGTCAAGGACCAAACCAGCCGGCCTAACTTGATTGTTGTTTTGAAGTTGCTTTCTCACTCTATATACACTTTCTCACTGTATATATACTTTTATATAAAACAAATTCAGAAAAAAGGGCCCTAAGGGGAGGGGGGCCCGGTGCGATCGCACCGCTCGCACCCCCTCACCCACGCCCCTGGTGGTGGTCATCCACCATAAATCTAATATTCATAACACTCCCCTTGGATGTCCACCACATCAGAAATTGTCTCATTAAAACCTTACTAGGAAAACCCAATGGGACAAAACCATAGTGAAGGAAAAAGAGTACAAATTCTTTGTTTATGTACATCTTTTATGTACACATAATCTGCCTCATTAAAACCTTGTTAAGAAAAACCTCGTGGGAAAAAAAATCTTTACGAAGGAAAAAGAGTCCAGTGTGAAAATATAGTATGCAATGTTTTCATAAACTTGCTCCCCCTCATGGAGGTTGAGGGCGTTGTTCAACCTTCTATTGTCAGCTTCCTTTTGACATATATACACAAAAATATAATAGGTACTATTTGACATTCCATGTTGCATCCATATAATGCTTCAGAGTTTATGCACACTTAAGATTGAAGTTTGTTAAATCTTCCAGGGATTTCAGTTGAACTCACTTTTTAAGTGATTCGTATTTACCATATACATCGATAAGATAATTATAATATTTTTTAAAATAAATGTACTAATCACATTTCAATGTGCATTATAAATTTTATGCACAATCCACCTCACACACATAATAGGTGTTAAACTCATCATTCGATGACTAGTTGTCTCGTCAAAACCTTGTCAGGAAAATCTAACGCGACACAACCTGAACGAAGGAAAAAAGACTACAACTTTTAAACAAATTATAACGATTTTCAATACGTATAGTTGCCTCGTTAAAACCTTGACAAGGAAAACCCGATGGGACAAAACCTTGACGAAGGAAAAAGAGTACAACGCGATTGACATTTTATATATAAATGATGGTTGTTTTCTAAAACCACATTACAACACACATAATGTATTGTCTGTACTATATTAGGTACTTCAAGACCTGAATTTTCATGACATATGATAAGTTTAGACAATATGAGTTGCTTTGAAGCTTATAGCCGTTTAGTATTTCAGAATATGTTCATTTTCAAGATTTTCTTTACTTGAATAATCTTTTTCAATACTCTACTATCAAACTTTGATAAACTCTTGAGGAGTCACAATAGGATTTATAAATACTTCATAATATAATTCAGAGATTTGTAATTCATATTGAAATTTTATAAGTGGACGTCAAATCCTTTATACACTAAAGGACATTTCTTACACATGTCTACTTTATTACCTTCGGGGTAATTCTTAATTGGTGCTTCGACTTCATGTCTGAAGACTTAATTATTTTGTAAGAAAATCCACAAGTAATGAAGTATCTCGTCAAAAGTTGACCAATATTACTTAGAGTAATTCCGGATCAATATGCTCCCAGTAGCTACTATATTCAGAAATACATCGTTTGAAATGATTTTTCAAATTTTCACAACATACATAGTTCAGTGATCTCATATATGTGCCTTTGTAAAAGGTCGGTGTCTCTTTTTACACATATCCTCTTCAGGAGATTTTATTAGGAATATACATCACATTCATTTCTAATTTGATAACCTCTTCAGGAGGAAAAATTATTCCTTCAGTGTCAAAGAGTATATGTCACTTTGATCAACTCTGATCATTTTCATTACCTTTATCTCGATATAAGCATATTAAGCTCTGAAAAATATTAATATCTCGAGGTAGCTAGTTTTCCGTATATTGATTTCAAATTAGAGAAACTCGATCATTTTCAAGTATTTTACGACATTGAATATAGGACTTCCTCCCCCTAATGTCGATAGATTTCCATCTTATTTATGAGCACATACTTCAAGGATGTGACAAAGACGAAGGAAAAATCAATTGCTTTAGGCAAATTTGATTTTTTTTTTTCATATCACATTTTTCGTTGGACAAAAGTTTCTATCTGATCACAGCTTCAGGTGTGACCAATTTGTTATAATATCACAACTTCAGGTGTGATTAATTACATGTGAGATATATCATCTTCATGTGATTTTATTATATTTTATTTATTAAATCCATCATCACTTTCTTTTAGGCTATACAACTTCAGGTGTAATTTGAAAGCGGATATCATCACCGTCCAAAGATGCGAAAAAATATCATCACCACTTGCAATGCGAGTGCAACCAAAACTTTGATATCACATTCTCCTTAAAACAATTTCGTAAAATTTGCTTGTCTTCCCCCATGAAAAACTTTGTCAAATTTAATCAAACTATATGTTCGTATAGTAAAATGAGATTTTCAATTTTGTCATTCTATTTTCAATATGAACTCGGTGTAAGATTTTCTTATCACCGTTTAATTATAATCCTTTAATAACCAACGGAAAATAATTTCAGTACTGAAAAATTAGCATTTGTCATTCTTCAGGAATGCGCAAATAAATTTCTTTTCCCAAGGGTTTACCCTTTTGGGTGACAATTTACCAACTCATAAGGGATATATGTTTTCATCCTTTGAGATTTTCTTCTCTAGTAATTGTTTTAGAATTTTCTAGATTTGAAGAAGTATATACGCCAAACTTCAGGTTTGGCAATCTCATATACAAGTAGACGTTCCAATTTGATCTTAACCAAAATTTAATGGTTAAATTTCTTCTTTGGAAAAATCTTCGTTCACAGATCAAAATATACTCATATGATACATTCATACAAAATGAAACATTAGCTATGAGACTAATACCATTTTTTTTTTGAAGCATGACTTACCTTGACCTTACCATAGAATAGATTGCACTACATTCATATTAGTTTGAAATACCAACCATTTTTCATTATCAGCTATGTAACTCTAATATCTTTTTGCTATGATTCACTATGCCTCAACAATCACAAAATCAATGGTTAGAGATAAATAAGAATAATAAGCTTAAAAATTCAACAAAGAAATGTGCAAATACCTTTTGATTTACCCATTACAATTGACCAAACTTACCCATATTTTATTTGTTTGTACCTTGATCAAGGAGTTGATAATTTCTTCTTCCCTTTGGCATAGAGCAAATCGTGTTGATAACGTGTTGTGAAAAATAAAGGAGGGAAGAAGAAAGATAATGGAAATATATTAACCAAGAGATTGTAGACAAGAATAACTAGAATTGCATTCATATGTTTGTAGAGAATTTCTCTACTTTGGTACATTGGTATATTGAGTACTATGATACATTGGTTTGATACATCTTCTTCATTAGCAAGTAACCTCTTTATATAGAGTTACACATCCAATAGGCACACAATAATGGAGTTTGAATACAAAGTAACGGTGGAAAACCTATGGTGGTGGGAGTTACAATTGGTGGTGGTCATCCACCATAAATCTAATATTCATAACAAAACCCAAATTAAAGTGACTTTTTTAGTTTGAAAATAATAAACTTTGAGACAAGGACTCTCACCCAAATATGAAAAAAAGAAAACTGACCAACTACTAAACCCTCATGTGCAAATTAAACACAACTAAAGGTCCAAATAATGGAAGAGAAACAATGAATAAAACAACACAATAAAAACCCCATAAACTTCAAAACCTTCAGGTTAAATTGCTTCTTAATTTTTTTTACCATCTTTGAATATCAAAATTCCCTCAAATAATTGAGACAGAAGGCAATATTTCAACGTCATCTACCCTATTCATATAAACGTCATTTACCCTATTCTTTTTTTTTTTGGGAAGTCGACTACGATCTACGTATGTCGTTACATTTGGCACTTGATACATCATAGATGTGATAAGTTCGATAACCGCCCACTGAAACACTAACAGAACCGGGCCTATAGTCCAACAAGACATGGCCTAAAGCCCAACAACATTATTTACACCCTAATAACCCCAAATTCAAATAACCAAAGATTCCACCTTCTCTGGGATTCGAACCTGGGACCTCTAGGGATTTCTAGAGTTTATGTCAACACCTTGGAACCACTTGTCTCTTTATCTTCAATGTGACTCAGTGGGTCACTCCATTTCCAAATTCATACATATTTTTGCCCTTAGTGGGGGGAATTAGGACCATTTCTCTCTTTACTTCCATGTGACGTTGGGTCTTCCAAATTCATTCATATTTATGCCCTTTGTACCTCTCCCTCTACTTTTCTTACTCTTTTATTACTTTCTTACTTCTTTTTATTGTTAAAGAGACCATTTAGGTTCTTCAAGATTCCCTCTCGTAAAAGGAAAATGTCTCAGCAAAGGAAGAAGTTAACGGAAAGTTTGTGTGAATTTCACCCCGACGGTAGGAATCACGTCACTTTATCTCTCTTGAGGAAACCGGATGTGTATCGGGCGTTGGATCTGGTTTCACGCCGACTTCACACGAAAATCTCCGGTGGGCCAATCACTGTTGCTGGTAAAATGACCTGGAATTGTGCATCTTTTTTGTTTGTACTACTGTACCTATAGTCTGCCTGAACAAGTTGGTTAAAATTCAACCAATGTCTAAGGTGAACGTTCAAATTTCGCGTAACCAATTAAGTAACAGAATAGGTAGCAAAATTCAGCTCAATCGATTTTCTGCTCACTTTTACAGAAATCAATTTCGGCCCACTTTTACCAACAAAGGATTATTTCTGTTTGTACTAGAACATTATGGACAAATTAGGGAAACTCAAATGAAAACCTCCCACATGTTAAACTTTTTGTTATTCAACTTGTAGAGTCACATTCTTGTGTGTCACATCTTTCATAGTCTCGACGGCCTGTCCTAGCTAATATATCTAATATATGGTTATTAATCAAGTTATGATATCACATGTAAAAAATATGTAGAAAAGTAAATTGAAAAGAAGGTAGATGTGGATGAAGATTGAATGGATTCATGTCTAGGGACTATTCGGCTACCTGCATTATTTGAGGAACTGTTCCTTTTGTGCTCTGGACAAGAATCACAAGATTGAGAGTGACTGATGAAAGTTTATCGGCTTAGCGGAACATCATTTGCTATTGGCGTACGACCCTACGTAACTAATAATTGATTTTGTCACATTAGCTGGCGGTTTATAGGGAGACTATCCATAATAAAGGACCTTACCCCATCTTTGTATTTGTATAGTTCTTATCAAGGACATGTAGTCCTTGGACTTTCAAGGTGGCCGCCTGCCGCCCTGTCCTACTAAGGTAGGAGTCGAGAAATTTTGAGCCATAAAAGTATAAGATGGCCAAAATTCTATCCAATTCAAGTCAGTGTTACTCTCAACCGAATCAAGGCGTTTAATGTGGTGCGACGGACCACAAGGAGTGTCGGAGATGTTGTTGAGTTGTGGGTGAAAAATGTGTTAATACTTGACTTGGTCTTACTAAATTTACCAAGTCAAGTGAAAAGTGTGTGTACAAGTGTAATACAATTTTGTGTGCATTTAAAATTTCCCTTATTCCCATGGGTCAAATATGTTCTTACCACATTTCTACTTGGCCCATGTATGGATAACAGACAATACCCTATATTTACAAGCCAACACACATTACTAGTACACACCACAAGAATGGAAAAAAAATTCATCTCTGTCTTCTTCACCATTACCACTATTTTTAGAGGCGCAAGTCGGAACTATATAAAGATCAGCACTTATGTCCTGGGATGGACTCCACTTACACATAGCTTTTTGTATTAAGTCTAGCGTGAAAGATTAATCCAACTGTGCTGGTTGTGGTTAATTATGTCGGAATACACGAACGGGCAGTTTGAGTCTTTTTTTTTTTCTTTCTTTTGTTTCCAAACTATGTGACAAAGAACAATTGCCAAGGATATTCCTTTTCCGCTCCGTTACAATTTATTCTTTTGATTTGACTTCGTATTTACGTTACTTTCGATTACACCCTTGACTAGGTACTACTTTAACCGTTTTTGAGCAATTTATATCTAATATTCTTTTTTTATAAATTTTGAAAATAATTTATAAGAATTTGCAACATTTTTCTTTTGATGCGTAATAATTTATCAATATTTTCAAATTGAAGTTGCCCGATATTTCGTTTTTTTTTTTGTTGAAACATGCCCGATATTTCGTTGGTTTGTAAATCTAATCCAAGCAAAAAAGCTCATTCATTTATGTTGATGTGTAGTGCGAAAATCAGAATCATGCTACAAAAGGTTATTATGTTAGTTTTGTTATGAATTGTCGGTCTATTTTCTCCAATGTGTCTTGATATTTGCATGTAACTTAATGAAATTAAAGGAAGAGAAAAAGATAGAAATATTAAGATATACTAAAACAAAAGAGATGAACTCAATCCAAGCTTGATATGAAGTATTTCTTTCAAACTTTTTCATACAACAACATACAATATGATGCCTATTTATAGGGTGGAAGGAGGGGTAGGATGATGACACCTAACCCGTGTGTTGTCACTTGCATGATGTGGTGTCACTTAACAACAAACACTTGTCATATGGAACTACCATAAGGTGACACTTCTCATATGGAGCTACCATAAGGTGACACTTCTCATATGGAGCTACCATAAGATGACACCACATTAAGGTGGTATTGTAGAAATGGTGGGCTGCTATAGATATAAGTTAGATAAGAAAATGGTATATTAAAGGCACCCAAGTCCCCTTGCATAACCAATGATTTTATGGGCAGCCACATATCATATAACACTCCCCCTTGGATGACCATTACTCGAAATAATTGCCTCATTAAAAACCTTGTCAAAAAATCCAGTGGGACAAAATCTGATGAACGAAAAAGGGTACAAATAATAGATCCCGAGTGACGTTGGATACGCTAAATACTGCCTCGCCAAAAAATCCAGTTTTCTGAACGTTGTAGTAGGCAGAGACTTGGTGAACAAGTCAGCATAATTCTCGCACGATTGTATCTTCTGGATATCAATTTCATTATTCTTCTAGAGGTGATGTGAGTAAAACAATTTAGGGGATAAGTGCTTAGTTCTATCGCCTTCGATGTATCCTTCCCTGATCTGAGCGATGCATGCTGAATTATCTTCGTGAATGACTGTGGGAGAATTTGTGATTGAATCAAGACCACTTGAGCTTCTAATGTGTTCAATAATGGATCTAAGCCATACACACTCTCTAGTTGCTTCATGGAGGGCAATAATTTCTGCATTGTTAGATGAGGTAGCGGACATACTTTGTTTACTAGATCGCCATGAGAAAGCTGTATCTCCACTTGTGAATACATAGCCTGTCTGTGAAATCCCTTTGTGCAGATCAGAAATATAACCGGCATCTGTGTATCCTTTTACTTGAGAATCACCAGATAAGTCCTTTGAATAAAACAATCCCATGTCAGTTGTTCCCATCAGATATCTTAGAATTTGCTTTACTCCAACCCAATGCCTCTTAGTTGGTGCAGAGCTATATCTGGCCAATAGATTTACTGCAAAAGCAATGTCCAGTCTAGTGCATTGAGCTAAGTATAATAATGCACCAATAACTCAGATATGGTACTTCTGAACCAAGAAGTGTTTCGTCTTCTTCTTTAGGTCGAAATGGATCTTTCAGAACATCGAGAGACCTAACAACCATGGGAGTACTGAGCGGATAAGAATCCTCCATGTTAAAGCGCTTCAGGACTTTTTAGGTGTATAATGTTTGATGTACAAGTATGCCACTTGTGCTTCTCTCAATTTGTAAGCTAAGACGGAATTTTGTTTTCCCGAGATCTTTCATCTCGAATTCTGTCTTTAAATATTCTGCTGCTTTAGAGAGCTCTTCTGGAGTTCCTATAAGGTTGATATCATCAACATATACTGCAAGAATAACAAATCCAACATCTCCTTTCTTGATAAATAAACATGGGCAAATGAGATCATTTACATAACCTTCTTTGATAAGATATTCACTAAGACGATTGTACCACATTCGTCCAGCTTGTTTCAATCCGTCTAAAGCTCGATTAAGCTTTAGTGAATACATGGTACGTGGGTTGCCTCCAGGCAATTTAAATCCTTCACGGACTTTCATATAAATGTAGGTATCTAACTTTCCATATAGATACGCAGTGACCACGTCCATTAAGTTCATCTCGAGCTCTTCCAGAACTGCTAAACTGATCAAATATCGAAAGGTTATTCCATTCATAACTAGAGAGTATGTTTCTTCATAATCGATCCCTAGTTTCTGCAGGAAACCTTGTGCCACAAGTCTTGCTTTATAGCGAATGACTTCATTATTCTCATTCCGTTTTCTAACGAATACCCATTTGAAACCTAAAAACCTTCATAAAAAGTACAATAGCAGGTCAACTCTTAATTTCATCAAACTCACATTACCTTTGACCCTTGCAACTGAACAATAAAACATACCCATTATGAAAAAAAAAAAAAATTATTTCCTGCAAAAAGAAAAAGAAAATTTACATAAAGTAAATCAGTAAAAGCAAAGAAACAAAGAGAAACTACAACCTAGACTAATTAAAACAGACAGAGATAAGTAAAAGAAATAAAAAATCAAGACTAAACAATTCAGTCTAAACCAACAAAAAATTCACCTTGGACAGATTAGAACAAAACTTTGTGATGAAGAACATCAGTCAAGCATACAACTACAGTTCACCATTGGTCGCCTACACGGCTACACGAAGCATGACTTGACAAAGTCGTTCAGGTGTTGGGCCCCTTCGAATAAGTTCAAACATGTAACCATTAGGATCCTTCACAAAGGCAGTCACACTCTTCCCTCATTCAAACATGTAACCATCAGGATTCTTCGTACGAACAACTATAACCAAACCATAAACTAAAAGAGATAGTTACTTATCAATGGACCCAGTCATGAAGAACATTTTCTGTTTTTATCACACTGGTAATAAAAGTAAGATGTATAAACCATTAAGAAAATCAGAAGTTAACAGAAAAAGGGGAGTAAAAAAAAAGAAACAGAAAAATAGATTGATAATTGAATGTAAAGAAAATTAATCGGAAGTTGTTTGAAAGTAACATAACAAAATTCTACAAAAAGTAAATAAAAGAGAAATTAAATTCCTCTCAAAGACATTGTGTTGAACACCTTATTTGTAGAAATTGAAAATTATTAAGTTCCTTTAACCTAAGAAACATTTTTTCAAACATCTAAACCACAGATTGATTTTGATAGAGAGAATTGATTTACCAATCAAAAGAAAACAAAACACAAATGAGAACCATCTCTTTGAATAAAGAGTGTGAAGAGATAAAACCAATAACAGAGGAACTCACTTATATATAATAACAGGTCAGTCGGTTATTTTGGATAAGTCTAACCTTTCATTTTTCTAAGAGTTTAATGGAGATCACATCTGACGGATTATATATATATATATATATATATATATATATATATATATAATCCTCTTTTCTTATATATATCTTATATCTTATATATAAAAACAGGTCAGTCAGTTATTTTGGATAAGTCTGACCGTCCATTTTTCCTAAGAGTTTTTTTTTTAAACCACGCGAAAGCATATTTCATTCATAAGTGATAGAATCACAGATTTACATGGATATAATTGATTATTCCTCTCGGTCAGCAGCATGAGAGTTACATAAGTAAATTCTCAGAACTTCGAATGTAAAGTATCTCATGAAGTGAGAGAAATTGACAAGACATTGACGAAAAGAAGAAAGATAAAAAATGAAAAGATCCTAAAGATCAAAGATGAAAAGACCCCAAAGATCACCAAAAAACTAAGACTAAACTACTCCAGCCGATTGAGTCACTATCCCATTACCAGGAGTGTCGCCGCCGACACTGAAGAATCGCAATTTATTGTACTAAGTATATAGAAAACTAATAACTTCCTCTTCTCCCTTGCTCCGCAACACCACCACCGCCATGTAACACACCACTTAAAACAGAACCCACTGATGAGACATGGAAATGTCCCATCTGAATCTCTTAACTCGGGTTAGTTAGTTCATTTCGAGCAGTTACTCTCATGAATTACTTGTTTCTCTTGTCCAGGTGTCATTTATGGAATTGAGCGGGACAAACGGTTAAAATCGGGAGATTGACACATTAAGGGCATTTCGGTAATTTGGTGCTAATGTTGCTCTGGTAGTTTGGTCTACTTTGATACTCGGATGAAACTAGAGTTCAAGACGAACTCGTAGGCGAAAGCGAAAGTCGAATCGGTGTCCAGATGAGTGAGTTATAATAGGTCCAAGTTCTGGTCAAAGTCAACCGATCAAAGACCAAAATGGATACGTGTTGCTGACCGGAGATGCGAGATATTTGTACCTGGTATTCTTTCGGACGTTGGTGGGAAACGGATGGTACGAATGGGACTAGTTCGGGATCTCTTAGCATTTGATTTCATCTATTCCGCTGCAACCCGTTTTGGTGGCCCCGGAAGGATCAACGGCTGTCGATGCACAGGTAACACGTGGCTGTATCTCGAGCTCGTTTGCAACTTACTCAGTAACCCGCGTCACACCATAGTTCCCTTAGAATGTGGATAACGCCAACAGCTGTGATGTCAATCCTTGCCCAATCAGAAACATCCACCTCGGCCAGCTCACACGTACTTGCTCCTCTCTTTTCTCCATCTTTAGGGAAACAATAGGAAAGGAGATATTAATTCAAATCCAATTTGTTTCTTTAAAACTAAAGGAACAAATTCGATGGATTTAGATAGTTGAGGAAGAGATAAGACCGAGAGAGAGGAACAAATATTCTCGGCTGAAGGATATGAAGATCTTGGAGTGAATCAAAACAGAAGAAGGAAAGAGAGACCCGAGAGAGAGAGAATGTGATGTAAATATAGTAACAGAAAGGAGGGAGGATTGAGAGAAATTCGGCGAGTTGGTTTTTGGGGCAGATTCAATTTATTTCTCGGGTCTATATAACAGAAGCAGGTCACAACAGGAGGAGGAGACGGTTTATAGAACAAAAGAACAGTAATAGAGAGAGCAGGAGAAAATCTGATTCTCGGTTTAGAAGAAAATAGTAGAGAGAAGTTGGGAGGCTATGTTTATTTTGTTTTTCTTTTCTTTATTTGATTGTACTCTCTTTATTTGTGAGAGATAGAGAGATTACAGAGGGATTAAGAAGAGAGAGAGTTAGAGAGAGAGAGAAGAGAGATTGTAGACAGAGACATCACGGTTTTGAAAATCAATTATCATCTCGGTTTTATTCTTTTTTCTTTCTTTTTTGTTTCCTGTTTCTTAGTGAGAGAGAAGTAGATTACAGAGAAAAAGAGATTAAAACAAGAGATAAAGAAGGAAACAGAAAGTTAGAGAGAGAAAGAAAGTTGAAGAAGATGAGAAAATAGTTTTCTCAAGGAGAATCCATTTTTTATCCGTGCTCGGTATGTGGAGACCCATCTCATACTGGAAATAAGTGTACCCTATTCTTTGTTCCTGACGAAAAAGAGCATGTTAATGCTCATTATCTAAACTCTAGGCAAGATAACCGTCAGAAATATGATCCTTATTCGAACACTTATAATCCGGGTTGGAGAAATCACCCCAATTTTTCTTGGTCAAAGGGTCAGGGTCAGGGTCAGATTAGTAGTTCAATGAACCCTCCTGGGTTTAATACTCCTAGGAATCCTTATGCTCAAAACCAGGGTCAATCTAGTACCCAATATCCTCCCCAGAACAAGGAATCTTTAGAGGAAACCATGAAGCAGCTAGCTAAGGCCCAAATGGAGTTTGCACAACAGACCAACCAGAGTATATCTAGTCTAAGAACCGAGGTAGGTCAACTTACAAAAGCCCTTAGGCAGAGAGAACAGGGTATATTTCCTAGTCAACCAGAGCCAAATCCGAAGGGTAAAATGTCGATGGACCAGGCCAATGCAGTAACCACTCTTAGAAGTGGTAGGGCAATTGACAATAAGGTAGGAGTTCCCGAATATAGTAAACCAAACTCTGAACCACCAACCTTACCAACTAGCACCCCTAGTAAAGAGCCTGTAAAGGCTCCTGAGTCTGAAAACCTACCCATTGTGCCTGAGCCATATGTTCCTAAAGCCCCTTATCCTCAGCGTCTGGTAGAACCTAAGAAGAAGTCTCAGTTTGAGGAGATAATGGAAATGTTAAAACAGGTTAGTATTAACATTCCATTATTAGATGCTATTAAACAGATCCCATCTTATGCTAAGTTCCTTAAAGACATATGTACTAGAAAGTGTAAGATGAACGTGCATAAGAAAGTCTTCTTGACTAATCAAGTGAGTTCTATTATCCAACAAACCCACTCCTGTAGTTCTCCAGTTGGCGGATCGGTCTATTAGGCGACCACGTGGAATAGTGGAAGATGTTTTGATAAAAGTTGGTGAATTCATCTTTCCTGTAGATTTCATCATCTTGGATACCGACCCAGTTCGTGATACCCAAAGTCAAATTCCCGTCATTTTAGGACGACCATTCTTAGCTACATCTGATGCTGTCATATACTGTAGGAGTGGACTCTTAAAATTGTCTTTTGGAAACATGACTGTAGAGATGAACATCTATAAAGCTAGACTTTTCCCAGATGATTTTAGCGAATTGAATCTGATAGATATGTTTGTTCAGGATTCTTTACCTGAAACTTTATCCGAGCTTAGAAACACTGTTGGCTCATTTTGGCTTAGACTTTGATGAGGATGGAAGTATCAATGAGGTAAATGCTTTGTTGGATTCTACCCCATTACTGGATACTGATAAGTGGAAAGCGAAAGTTGAACCCCTCATTTTACCAGAGCCAATTGACTTGCCAACTTTAGAGACAAATCAACTATCATCTACCAATGAGTCCAGTGGTCTTTCTATCCCAGAGTTGTCTACATCCACAGAAAAACCACCTTCCTTAGAATTGAAACCCTTGCCTGACAACTTAAAGTATTCGTTTCTAGGCCCATCTGAAACTCTACCTGTCATTATTGCTTCTGAGTTAGAAAAAGAACAGGAGAGTAGACTGTTAGATGTCCTTAGAAACCACAAATAGGCCTTAGGGTGGTCAATATCAGATTTAAAGGGTATAAGTCCTTCTGTTTGCATACACCATATCTACCTAGAGGAAGATGCTAAACCGTCAAGGGAAATGCAACGTAGACTTAACCCTCACATGAAGGAGGTAGTTAGAGCTGAAGTCCTGAAATTATTAGGTGCGGGTATCATATACCCTATTTCCGATAGTACTTGGGTCAGTCCTGTTCAAACTGTACCCAAGAAATCAGGCATTACTGTAGTCAAGAACGAGTCAAATGAGTTAATACCCACCAGGATGACCACTGGGTGGCGTGTTTGTGTTGACTACAGGAAATTGAATACGGTCACGAGGAAAGACCATTTTCCTCTTCCTTTCATTGATCAGATGTTAGAGAGACTGGCTGGGCATAGCTACAACTGTTTCTTAGATGGCTATTCTGGCTATAATCAGATCCCTATAGCCCCTGAAGATCAAAAGAAAACCACTTTTACCTGTCCATTTGGAGCTTATGCTTATCGTCGGATGCCTTTTGGGTTGTGTAATGCACCCGCCACTTTTCAACGATGTATGATGAGCATATTTTCAGATATGGTAGAGAAGTTTCTTGAGGTTTTTATGGATGATTTTCAGTCTTTGGCTCATCATTCGATCAGTGTCTGCATCACCTCACACTCGTGTTGGTTCGATGCAAAGAGAAGAACCTAGTTCTCAATTGGGAGAAATGTCACTTTATGGTTCGCTCAGGAATAGTCTTAGGGCACGTCATTTCTGAAAAGGGCATTGAAGTAGATAAAGCAAAAGTTGAGTTGATAAAAAGCCTCCCAGTCTCTAAAACGGTCAAAGATATTCGATCGTTCTTAGGACATGCTGGATTTTATCGACGGTTTATCAAAGATTTCAGCAAGATATCTAGACCTCTTTGTAATCTTTTGGCAAAAGAGAACAAATTTGTCTTTGACGGTCCTTGCTTAGAAGCCTTTGAAAAACTTAAACTTATGCTTACTTCTGCCCCTATTGTTCAACCTCCCAACTGGAGTACTCCATTTGAGATCATGTGTGATGCATCTGATTATGCCATTGGAGTCGTGTTAGGTCAACGTGAGAATAAAATTCTTCACGTTATATACTATGCCAGTAAGACATTGAACGATGCACAACTAAACTACTCTACCACTGAAAAAGAGTTGTTAGCTGTAGTGTATGCCCTAGAGAAGTTCAGATCATATCTCGTTGGGTCTAAGGTCATTATATTCTCTGATCATGCTGCATTAA
>BEHA01003367.1:212299-236513 GCA_002897215.1 Eschscholzia californica subsp. californica
TAACGGCTTGTTGCACGTGCTAAGTGCAATCGTGATTCCCTACGAAAGTGGTGAGATGGGTTTAGTTGTATTTTTCTGTTTTGCTCGAGGACTAGCAAAATCTAAGTTTGGGGATGTTTGATGAGACATGGAAATGTCCCATCTGAATCTCTTAACTCGGGTTAGTTAGTTCATTTCGAGCAGTTACTCTCATGAATTACTTATTTCTCTTGTCCAGGTGTCATTTATGGAATTGAGCGGGACAAACGGTTAAAATCGGGAGATTGACACATTAGGGGCATTTCGGTAATTTGGTGCTAATGTTGCTCTGGTAGTTTGATCTACTTTGATACTCGGATAAAACTAGAGTTCAAGACGAACTCGTAGGCGAAAGCGGAAGTCGAATCGGTGTCCAGATGAGTGAGTTATAATAGGTCCAAGTTCTGGTCAAAGTCAACCGACCAAAGACCAAAATGGACACGTGTCGCTGACCGGAGATGCGAGATATTCGTACCTGGTATTCTTTCGGACGTTGGTGGGAAACGGATGGTACGAATGGGACTAGTTCGAGATCTCTTAGCATTTGATTTCGTGTATTCCGCTGCAACCCGTTTTGGTGGCCCCGGAAGGATCAGCGGTTGTCGATGCACAGGTAACACGTGGCTGTATCTCGAGCTTGTTTGCAACTTACTCAATAACCCGCGTCACACCATAGTTCCCTTAGAACGTGGATAACGCCAACAGCTGTGATGTCAATCCTTGCCCAATCAGAAACATCCACCTCGGCCAGCTCACACGTACTTGCTCCTCTCTTTTCTCCATCTTTAGGGAAACAACAGGAAAGGAGATATTAATTCAAATCCAATTTGTTTCTTTAAAACTAAAGGAACAAATTCGATGGATTTAGATAGTTGAGGAAGAGATAAGACCGAGAGAGAAAAACAGATATTCTCGGCTGAAGGATATGAAGATCTTGGAGTGGATCAAAACAGAAGAAGGAAAGAGAGAGACCCGAGAGAGAGAATGTGATGTAAATATAGTAACAGAAAGGAGGGAGGATTGAGAGAAGTTCGGCGAGTTGGTTTTTGGGGAAGATTCAATTAATTTCTCGGGTCTATATAACAGAAGCAGGTCACAACAGGAGGAAGAGACAGTTTATAGAACAAAAGAACAGTAAGAGAGAGAGCAGGAGAAAATCTGATTCTCGGTTTAGAAGAAAATAGTAGAGAGAAGTTGGGAGGCTATGTTTATTCTGTTTTTCTTTTCTTTATTTGATTGTACTCTCTTTATTTGTGAGAGATAGAGAGATCATAGAGGGATTAAGAAGAGAGAGAGTTAGATAGAGAGAAGAGAGATTGTAGACAGAGACATCACGGTTTTGAAAATCAATTATCATCTCGGTTTTATTCTTTTTTCTTTCTTTTTTGTTTCCTGTTTCTTAGTGAGAGAGAAGTAGATTACAGAGAAAGAGTGATTAAAACAAGAGATAAAGAAGGAAACAGAAAGTTAGAGAGAGAAAGAAAGTTGAAGAAGATGAGAAAATAGTTTTCTCAAAGAGAATCCATTTCCGGGAAGACGAGAAAATCGTTTTCCCAGAGGGTGCGTTTGGCAGAATTCTTGGAAAAACAGAAGGAAATCACTTCCTTAAGGCTCTGTTTGGCTGCAAAATCAGTAAGAAACTCAATTTTTCTACTTTTCTCCCACATTCTATATAGTTAAACTTCCATTCTTTATCATGAGAAACTAATTTTTCCATCTAAGGTTTAGATGAAGTCCATAACGAGAATTTTATCAATTCAATTTATATGCAAGTCAATTAATTTTTAGATTAAATCTTCATATCTTTTAAAGTCCTTATTGCTTTTCATGACAACATCTTCCGGATTCTAGAGCGTTCATGTGATAGAACCCGAGTAAACAAACAACTTCGTTGACTAAGGCAAATACATTGTCTTTAGGATTGTCACGTGGACGGATTCGAAAACCCTAGGTACCTCTTTTTATGAATATCAACTTAAGTGTTATTTAAAGTTTATTTGCTATATTTTTATTTGATTTGAATCATATTACCATTAATCAACTTTTGAAATCACAATAGTTTTAAGGTTAGTATTTGAGTTTGACTTAGTTTCTGAGGAACGAACCGGTCTTTCCGGAAATATTACAACTTGACACCCGTGCACTTGCGGGTGTAGACCTATTTAGGAAACTTTTTAGGCCCATCACCCACCATCACCACTGCCGCCAATTTATTAGACTTATTAGATGTAGTTATATAAAGATACTTTAATTAGTGCCAATCCGATGAAATGAAGAGATTACTTCGTCAATTCCCGTCATGTGATTATTCTTTGAACTCAGATCTTCGTTGTTAGAGGGCAAACCGATTTACAAGAATGACTTCATTCCAATCCCATCGGTGATCTTCACTGCCGGTGAAGATGAAGTGGTAGATTTCATGTATCACTAGACTTGAGCAATTCTCACTGACGAATCAAAAACCCATAACAAATGAGATAAAGCAATTGAAACCCAAATACATAACTTCTAACATCCTCTATTCATCAAGTTCACATCAATTAGTTTCAAACAAACTAATACCCTACAAAATCAACAATTCATCATCACCAGATAACTATCATCCGAAATTCATTCAATAGAAAGAGATAAAGGGTCAAATGCAACTCTAAATCAACAGAGATAAATTCAATGGCAGAGTTCCAAACCGCAATTTGAACTATAAAATGACTTGTAGTTTAGGGGTTATAGAGAGAGAATCAAAGAAGAATCTGGATCCAGAAGAATCAAGATTTAGAGAGAGAAAGAGTCAACAAACTCTTTGATTCAATCCTGTAGTTGATTGATTCGCTTGTCGGACAATGGAACCAGATATTGAACCGTCTTCGTCGGATCGATCACGTCGTCGCCGCAGTTACAATCAATGTTTGGTGGTAACTAGGGTTGGGAAAACGGTCTGAAATCCCGCGATCCGGCCCGTTCGGCCTGAACCGTGAGAGACTGATGACCGAAGCCAACCCGAGCCGGGCTTACCTGGCCCGATAGCTCGGGCTTATAGGGCCGGGACTCGGACAGGGACTCAATTCCGAGTCCCGGCCCGATAAACCCGCCCGACACCCGAACCCGATATCCGAGCCCGATATCCACCCGACTAAAACCCGCCTGATCTAACATATAAAGAATATATGCTTTAAATTGATCCAAGGGGTAAAATCATTTGGCCTTAAAGAGCCTTGTTACCATGTCTTTGACCCAATAATGAGGGACTTGAGAGATGGAACTTACGCTAGGCTTGAGCCCATTATCACAAGGCACAATATGTGACTTGGATTGGTTGTAGATGAAGTGTTGAACAAATGAACATACTTATAGAAGTTTAAGGTTCTTTAATTCTTCACAAGTGGGCAATGTGGTACTATACTTTTTGTCAACAATGAGTTTTCATTCTTTTTGTTCAGTCCCACATAGAAAGGGAACAAAGTTGAGGAGAATTATGAGCTTTATACATAGGCTTCTTGCATTTGGCATTGGCTATTTGGCTGAAATTCCATTGCGGTGATAAATGAGTTCTAAATTTAGTACAATAATAAGTATTAATTTATATCCAATAGTCTAATATCATTATTTTGTTTGTACTATCATTATTATTATCTTCTAAATTTGACTTACAAAGATCAAATCAACTTGATTAAAATCCAATAAAACAAAGAACACTTGGAACTTTTCATTCATATTTATCTAAATTTGGGGGAAATCAATGAATTTCCTCTCAAATCATAAACAAAATCAAACTTGAAATCCTGTCCATCTTGTGAAACTAGTTAAGTTATTAGAAACTGCCATTCGAATACCAGTTCTTCCTTCTCTTCCAATACCTCTATAATACAATCTCAATTCATCACCATCACCATTACCATCCATTTGAAGTAAACAAGGATACCCAACTTCTTTATTATCCCATCCATCTTCTTCCCCACTTGGTTCAAGAATTGCTTCTCCATTTTCACATCTCTTCCAATCTTTCAATCCATCTAATGATTCTGCTAATCCTATTCTCTTCTTCCCATCACTTCCAACTCCTTCATATGCCATTAAATACCCACCACCATTTCTTCTATTCTTAACTATACTTCCATTCATAACTCCAAATTCATCAAATGAACCTTCTTTTCCTCCACCCATGATCTTCCCCAACTTTACCCATTTCATCCCATCTCTTGATCTCGCCATCCCGATCGTAAATTTCCCACATTCTTCATCAAATGAATGATAATACATTCTTAAATCACCATTTTTGTGATAAACAACTTTGGGTCCTGATATAAACGAAGAATCCCAATCTTTTGCGGCTCCAACATCAAGAAGAGCTCCACTATGGGGACTAGGAATTAGCTTTTGTTTGGTTTAATGGTTTAATGCTAAGGATGTTAGAGGCACAATACTAGGAATTAGAACCAAACACGAAGTCGAGATTTGGTAGTATGCCAATGTTGAGGCATTGTGCTTATGCCATGCCATCCAATAAGTCAATTGAGAATGTTAGAGATCCTAGATGGTACTTATAGAAGTTCAAATATCTTCAATACCTATAATCTTTCTATGTGGGACTAAGTAGTGGGAGCTTGTTTTTTGTGTAATGTTGCCATTGTTTAGTCCCACATCTTTGAGACACAAGAGAAAGTAGTTCAAGTGAAGATTACCTATATCCTACTTAACCAAATGCTTCATGTATCATTTTTTTAGTCCCACATGGTTTGGGCAAAAGAGATAAAACTTGGGGAAGGATCTATTTGTATCCATGCCTACCAATTTGCTTAAGTATATCTCTCATTAATTGTCCTCCAAAGTTCCACCCATGGGACTAAACACTTGAGAGTTGAAGCTAAAATTAATAGTTTCTCTCTTCTAAATTTAAAATATATTGAACTAATTAAAATATTTAACTACTTGGCCCGTAACCCGACCGCCCGCGTCCGCTAAAACCCGATCGAGCTGGCGGACAATAACGGGCCGCGGGCACAAGATAAGTGCAATTTACCCGGCCCGATCCGCCCGAGGATTGGTGGCGGGCTCCATATATTAGAGCCCGATCCGTCCGAGCCCGGTTATATGTTACCCGAGCCCGTTCGAACCTGTCCGATTCCCACCCCTAGTGGTAACTGTTCAAAACCAAACATAACCGCCAAAAAAACCGTCACCACCGTGATATAGGGTGGTGCCGGGAAGGACAAAAGATCGCTCCACCTCAGAGCGATTCTAGGGTTGTCCCCTCGACTACCCCTAGTATATTTTTTCCAAGAGTTTGAAAGTCCATACAATATAAATGAAAATTGTCAATGAGGATCAATGAGGATTATACAATGTCAATACAGATGTCATCGAAGTAGTAACGAGAATCCATGAAAGTCTATGGACAACCCATTGTCAATGAAATGTACATGGACATAAAATATATGAATGTGAACCAGAAGTCCATAGATAACCCATTGTACATGTACATAAAGTATATATGAATGTGAACCGAAGTCATACCTCCTAAATATATCGAGATACACCAAAATTTCAGCCCAAACACATAACCCTAAATTCCTAGATCCAACGTTCCAACTCCAAGATCACATCCCTAACTTCTTGACCATCTTACCTTCTCTTCGACTTGCCTGATTTGTTTCCCTAATCCGTCTGGTGGATCATCAAAGCTCTCAACTGTGAGAGGGAGACAAAGAAGACCAGCGATCTGAGGTATTTTTCGGATTTCCGATCTGTTCATTATTATATTAAAACCATTTCATCTGTAGTTTCTTAGGGTTTCGAAAGTGAAATTTCATTAAATTATACTCTGGATCATACTTTTATCCTCCTGAATTACTTAGGTTTCCTCCGATTCGTGGTCTTGTTCTTGTACCCTATTTGGACTAATCTAGGTTAACGTTTATGTGCATATGTACTCTTAGCCAGTTCCAATTTGACTGTTGGATGATTATTTGTGAGTTTCTTTAGACCGGAAGCAAATTAGGTGTACCAGAAAGTTGGTAACAATGTCCAAGACAATAAAATGTTGGAAATGAAAAGAGGGGGAACTAATTAGTACGTAAGTTAGTTATAATCTATAAACGCAAAAAACAAAATGTGTTTTTGAGAAGTATAAACCTATAAAGAACTAGGTTTTACTTATGAGAAGGGAAAAAAAATCACAACTTGAACTTCTTTCGGAAATCACAATTTACTTGGAGTATCATATTTAGAGTTATTATCACTCTCTATCACAATATGAACCTCCAGTTATTTTCAAGTACTAACCCTACGTCAATTTGCCTGATTGCTGCTGTAATCTTCTGTTTCTTGTGATCCTACAAATTCCCGTTCTGTTTTTTTTAGTAGTTTCTGAAATTTATTGTTAATTATGTTCACTTTTATCTTTATTTATGCTCATCGGTTGATCACATTGAAGTTTCAGTGGTGGAAGAAGCAGACGGTGTAGGATAATCTTCTTTTGAGTTATCTAAAGCTTTTGACTAATGGCCGAGAGCTCTTGCATTAAGCGGCTTCAAAAGGAATATAGAGCACTCTGTAAAGTATGTATTGAAGAGATGTATTACTTGTTTTTCATTTGCAATATTTTGTCCAAATCTATAATAATTGCATGCTGGATATAAAACTGAAACTGTAAACCTCCAAAATATCTCTGTTATCTCCACATCATTTTCGATATGGATCTGACTATATGTTCCTGATATGTATCTATATTTTGTGATTTTCTTCTTCAATGCTAATCTGTTCCTTCGATGAACTTTGTAGGAGCCTGTTTCCCACATCGTTGCCCGTCCTTCGCCAAATGATATCCTTGAGTGGCGTGAGTAGACTTATTTTCTATTTTGTTACAAATAGAGAAGGCTGTATCAACATTAGAAAATAAATAATTACTTATTTTCTATTTTGTTATCTGACGAATGTCATTACATCCAGTTGTTAGACATGTTAATCTAGTGCACTCCATCTTCCATTTAAAAAGAAAAAGAAACTTCGCACAATCGCACTAACTTCTGTTTAGTTATCAAGTGGAATTCTGTTTTTTTTTTTTATCTATATAATATTTGGATTAACTAAATTACTTGTTATATTGAGGAAGGGTCTATCATGATATTCATATGAGATAGACCGCACAATATAAAGAATGAGAAATTTGGTCATTCCAAGGAGGTGAGGAGTCGAAAGAAAGCAATCATGGGTTCTACTGAGCAAGTTACAATACACCAACTGACCCAGTTATATCCTATTGTTCTATAGATGAATTTGGAAGGCCTGTAAGTGGGTCTTTAAGTGTCTACTGGATTTGTTTTCTCATCCATATTAATTCACATGCAAATGGGCAAACAGCAATGTTTGCTCTTCATTTTTGCCGTACACCTAGCTTGTCTGTAGTGCTTCAACAAGGGTTGCTAGCCAGATTTCCTTTGCTGGCTTACTTTTGTCTTATTTTCATCTGGTTGCGTATTGACTTGAGTTTTTCTTATGCCTTGTCAAATTTGTTTCAAGACTATGTTTTGGAGGGGAGTGAGGGCACACCATTTTCAGGTATGTAATATTTGTCTATGGCTTGTGAAGTTTGTCAATGAAAATATTTTTTTTTTTTCCATTGCAGTGCTTTTCAAGTTTAAGTCTCTTCCTCGTCTCTATATTTTGTATATTTCTTGACTGGTCTTCTCTATTCTTTATGACAAGGTGGATATTACCATGGGAAGATCAAATTTCCTCCAGAATACCCATTCAAGCCCCCTGGCATTAGGTAATGTTATCCCTTGCCATTTCTTCTTGGCTCCAAACTTGTTTTATCACTTCAAGCTGTAACTTCTAATATATTAAGAAATTGACTTGGTTCTGTTGCAATGAATTTTCTTTCAGCATGATCACCCCAAATGGACGTTTCATCACACAAAAGAAAATTTGCTTATCCATGAGCGATTGTAAGTTATGATTTAGAAAGACATGGTTTATAACATATGTTAAGTTGATAATCTAAACATTGGTTTACTATTATATTTATCTGTCCGCCTTTTTCTTTTCTTTTTTCCCCTAGTTCATCCAGAGAGTTGGAACCCGATGTGGTCTGTATCAAGGTATGTAAATAACAAAGTGGTCTTCGCTCTTGCAATCACTGATGATGCAATCTCATTCCCTGTAACATGAACTTCGCATAGAAGTACAGAGCATTGTTCTTATCTTTTTTTTCTTTTGCAAACTAACATGGTTATTTATCGTTTATGCAGCATCCTTACTGGGCTTTTGTCATTTATGGTGAGTTCAGTTGAGCTCCAAATCAAAATAGATTACTTCTTATTTCTTTCTTATTATTATCAATTTAATCACAAGTATTTACAGCAGACCCTCCTTTCCTCGTATTTGAATATCTGAATACCTAACCTTGCCGACTAACAAATTCTATGAATGTCGATTTTGATGCAGATTTTATGAAACCCTCAAAAGTTTTTCCTCAATTTTACGCAATTTAAATAGTAATCTTTGCATTTGTTTGTTTCGTTCAGATGGATAATAGCCCCACCACTGGAAGTGTCTCAACTACTGCAGCTGAGAAGCAACGATTGGCGAAGGCTTCTCTTGCTTTCAATTCTAGGAGGTATATCTCGGATTCAATAAACGAGATTGAGCATTTTCGTTTATCTCCTTCTTTGCTATATACTCTCTAGTTTCTGATCGACTATAAAATATCTCTAAAGGTTCAACCAAGAATTTCTGAAATTACCAGCCTTAACCCTTACAATTACGTGACGGCATCATTTTTTCTCACAACCATATAAATACTCGTCTTATGCAAGAATCTGCATTGGACCACAGTACCTCCATTTACATCTGCCTCAAGACTTTTTGTCTTGTTCTATACATCGGATGTAAAATAATTGTTTATAAGACCTTACTTCTATCTTGTTTTAATCGAAACGAAATAAATTGCAGCCCAGTATTTCGGAAAATGTTCCCAGAGTACGTGGAGAAATACAACCAGCAACAACTTTCAGAACAGTCAGTCTCGCAACAGATGCATCCAGTGGACCAGACAATAGAGGATTCTGCACCATTTCCTGCAGTTCTTAGGAATGGAACTATACAAGACGGACAAAACAACAAGGATGGCCAAAATAATGAGATTAGAAACAACAACAGAAAGGGATCGAAGAAATTCCCATTCTGGATGCTGATGTTGTTAGTATCTGTGTTTGGAATAGTAATGGCTTTGCCTCTTCTCCAACCTTGATCTCCCTTCTACAATAAAAGAATGGCAAGTACGAAGCAACTTGTTAGTATTGGTTTGTTTACTAACAGAACATGTATAGAAGGTGATAGGGAACTATATATGTATCACGATATTTCATGATCACCGTGGACGTGTAGGAAGTGCTTCAAAAACCTATCGAGTATCTCCCAAATTGACGTTGCAGTATATATACATATCAATATCCTGCCCGTACAATATATGTCTTCGCTCTGTGGGTTGTCATAATATCTTGGGATCTTATGTAATATACGACTATATTATCATTTGAATGTATGTTCTTTAGGTTTTAAAATGAGGTCTGTACTTGGATTACTTGTTAGACCTGATAAGCTTTCCAAGATTCGATTCAAGGTTATCGCTGTATAGGGAAGCAGCCTTAAACAAATATGGTACATATCCTGTTAAGAAAGCTCGGCTGCCAAAAGGAAAAAAATAAGCCTTATCACTTTTTAAGTAATATCTTTCTCATAACTAGTACCCATCATCTTTTATATTATAGAATTTTATATTATAGAAAAACACTCCGTCTACGGAACTACTTCCTTTCAAATATCATCACTATCAAATAGTGGCAAAGGTATTTTTGACAAGGACCCCCAAGACTAATGTCGGTTGTATTTTTTTATTTTCTATTTCTTTTGATTCTGGAGTCCGGAGGAAATAATATGTGGATTGAACGAGCACACACGACGTCACTCTATTTACACTTGGGCTTATAGAAGTCGTAAGAAGACCCTTAAAGGGCATCTAGCTGATACATAAGGGACCCTAAAGACTATCTAACTGTTGCGCAAGGGGTTTAGAAGGTTATCTAGACTACGTTTACTTTATTTACAACATAGAATACATTAACTCAATAAAGAAAATTGCAACACTTAGGGGTTGAGCTCGCAAAGTCTTCGTAGTGATAATCAAACAAACTGAATAGGTAAATTACTTTTGACTAAGAAACTAAGTTAATCAAAGGAGCTTTCCCTTGAGGTCCTTTCCGAGTAGATTCAAAGGCGACTCTCTTTCAACCCTGACTAATGTGCGTCTTCTAGTTGCCTAGCGATTTCATTCTTTACAAGTTCAATTTCTTGATTTCTTAGGCTAGACATGCTTTGGTTATTTGTGGTGTTTGATCATTTTAAACCCTTAATTTAGTGCTACAAAGTTGTTCGGTATAATTGGAATTTGCATTATCATAATACCTCCCTCTACTTGGTCTAGTAAACTTTTTGTTTTTGTTTCGTAAGAGTTGTGTGAAAGCTTGCAATGATAAACTACTTTTGAATACCTCAATCAAAAAGGGTTTTCACTAAAAGTAGTTTGGTATAATTGGATCATCGTAATGCAATGTCATCTTTTTATACTAAAATTATGAAAACCTTATCCTATGCATAATGCATGTGATGTTTCTTTACTTATCAAACTATGCATGTATGTCATATGACCAAAATCAATAAGATCTCAAAATTAATTTTTGATACCCACGTGTCAAATCCTTATTAATTCACCTTTTTCAGCCTACCCCAAAATTAAACTGGACCCACCAATTTCCTGTATTTTTTCCTTCTAATAAAACTCCATAAAACAAAGAATAATTTAATATTTTTGGGGAAGTCTATACTGATCTTCATCTCCTTCCTCCTCCTCCCTGTGTCAGATTAGATATACATCAATATCACTACTTAACTTGAGTCATCACTTGAAACACAGACTAACTATTTCAACTTCAATTAACAACTTTGTTTCACACAATTCTCCTTCTTTTTCTAATTCAATCATTTTTTCCTCTGTTTTTCTTCTCTGGGTTCAATTTGATTTTGCATGTCTACTCAATCCTTTGGTTTGAAGTTTGTTTAGTTTGAGTTTTTGTGGGTTTGAAATTGAAGGTCCAAAATGATTGGAAATGGGGTAGTTGGAATAATTTCAGAGTCAATAAATAAGTGGGAAAGAAGAGCACCTTTAACTCCATCTCACTGTGCTCGTCTTCTTCATGGTGGAAGTAATGGTGGTGGTGTTTCTAGGATTATTATTCAGCCATCAACCAAACGTATTCATCATAATGCTTTATATGAAGATGTTGGTTGTGAAATTTCAGATGATCTTTCTGAATGTGGTCTTATTTTGGGGATTAAGCAACCAAAGGTCTCTCTCTCTACTCTCCTTCTCTATTTTCTCTCTCTAACTATAAGATTGTGATTATGGGTTTTGTTTGATACAGTTGGAGATGATTCTTCCAAATAGGGCTTATGCTTTTTTCTCTCATACCCACAAAGCACAAAAAGAAAACATGCCACTTTTAGATAAAGTATGTCACTAATTGTTTACTTCTTTGTTAGTTCAAAGTTTCTTGTTATTATGATAGGTTTATTGATTGATTCATTTCATTATGAAATTGTAGATTCTTGTCGAGAAGGCTTCTTTATTTGATTATGAACTTATTGTTGGAGATAATGGAAAGAGATTACTTGCTTTCGGAAAATTTGCTGGTAGAGCTGGACTAATTGACTTCTTACATGGTTTAGGAAAACGTAAGCGGGTTTTATTTTTCGTTCATTCCAATTACTTAATCAGCTTAGTTTTGAGAATTCTATGTGATCACATACATGGTACTTACCTATTAGTGCTAAGTTCACAAAGAAAATTACTAATTTTTTGCCAAAATGATGTGGCAAGTCCCCTTTGAAAGTTTGACTGAATCCTGACTGTTAAAAGATGAACGACGAATAAAGAGAACGGTCCAGATTCAGTCAAACTTTGAAAAGAGTCTTGCCAAATCATTTCTGCAAAAATTTTGTCAATCTTTTTTGTGAACCTAGCATCTATAGTAATGGCATTAGAGTCCTATGAAATTGTTATAGTACAATTAACAAGGTCAGAAGACTAAGTTTTTATATCTTTAATTTCAGGATATCTTAGCTTGGGATATTCAACACCTTTTCTATCACTAGGAGCATCTTACATGTATCCTTCACTGGCTGCTGCTAAGGCTGCCGTGATTTCCTTGGGTGAAGAGATAGCAACACACGGGCTGCCATCCGGAATATGCCCTCTAATTTTCGTGTTCACTGGATCGGGAAATGGTACGCTCCGAACGTCATTGAAAATCTTTTTGCATTTTAAACCCTAACTAGTTAAGAATTTGGATTTTTTGTTGAATATTTCGGAGTAGTCATTTCATTTTTATTAGGTATACCATGAAACGACATTCATTTGTATTCAAATAACTTGGATTTTTATGGCGTAGTTTCTCAGGGTGCTCAAGAAATATTTAAGCTTCTTCCTCATACATTTGTGGATCCTAGCAAACTTCCTGAGCTAGCAAGAGTGGTAATAATAAGTTTCACTTTGTGTCAGTAATCCATCTTTTACTTCTTTTCTTAAACTAGCAACTTGAAATGCTAAACGTTCAAATGTAATCGAACAAAAGGCTTTTTAGATGCTATTGTTCTCTGGGCTGCTTTTAACAAGTAGGGTTCCAAATATTTTATATAGATTGGAGATCCTAAACAAAATAAGAGTACATCGAAGAGAGTATTTCAAGTATATGGATGCGTGGTGAATTGTCAGGATATGGTTGAACCCAAGGATCCCTCAAAAAAGTTCAATAAAGTATGTCTCTTTTAGTTTTCAGCTCTTGCCATCTCATGAAGCGAGAAAAGAAATACTCTGAGGTGCTTGCCTTTACCCGATTAGCGGACAACTTACATCTTTTTCTTATGCAGGCTGACTATTATGCACATGCAGAACACTACAACCCTATTTTCCACGAAAAAATAGCTCCATATGCTTCTGTGATTGGTAAGTCAGGAGACTCAGGACTAACATGCTTCCTATCATCAATTTGGGTCATAGTTCTTATAGATTCGATCTTTCTCGCAATTTTATTTGCTTATTCTTAACTTTATTGGTGGCAGTTAATTGCATGTATTGGGAGAAAAGATTCCCGCGATTGCTAAGTACTTATCAGCTTCAAGAACTAATGCAAAAAGAGTGTCGTCTTGTTGGAATCGCTGATATAACTTGTGATATTGGCGGCTCGATAGAATTTGTTAACCAAATCACACCAATAGAGACGCCTTTCTTTAGGTACTTTCTGGACTTCTTAGTTCAACAAATTCATCTCGCCCATTAGAAGTTTCAGAAGCTGGATTTTTTTTGTGATATTTAATGTGATAGTGGGAGTTGTTATGAACTCTACACGTTCTTGCCATATGATATTGATGTTGGCACTTCTCATGAAGTAGTTGTTGATAATATTATTGATCATCGTTTCAGATATGATCCCATCACTAATTCGTATCATCATGACATGGACGGAAATGGCATCATATGCCTGGCTGTTGACATTCTTCCAACGGAGTTTGCGAAAGAGGTAACTTTTTCATCCCTACCTTTAGTAGATCAGCTAAGATTTGTCTGACGCATTCGGCTCAGTATATAGATTTAATTTTTTTTCTGCTTTCTAATTCAAAATGTTCATCAACTCTTGGAAGGCTTCCAAGCATTTCGGAGATATTTTATCTCAGTTTGTTGGTAACTTGGCTTCTTCAAAAGATCTTTCAGAACTGCCTTCCCACTTGAGAAGGGCTTGCATAGCCCATAAAGGAGCTCTCACTTCATTGTACGAATATATCCCCCGTATGCGAAACTCCGAGGAAGAGTAAGTATCAATCATTCTTCAATCTTCCTCTAAAATGTGAACTACATTCATATGCTTGCTAAATTACTTTGTTGTTTGCTTGATTTTTAACAGAAGTGCACTTTTATTGTGATGATCAGTTTCGTGTTATCTACCAATTCGTTAGTCATTACACACCAATCTTGTGCCTGCAATCATCTTGATTTAATACGAGCACACTTAAAGTTTACTTGTTGTATTGGTGACTTTCATGAGGCATAATTTATTTTATTGCGTGGTATTTTTTCTTAAGCCACCAGTTGCTCCCTGTGAGAATAGTCCCACATGGGAGAAGAGGTAACTAGCAACTACGAATATAATGTATAGGTCCTCTCCCCTCATTGCCAATTGGTTTTGAGTTGGATGCCCACAAACTTGACACTCCCGTCATTCCAAATATGATTGTTTAATAATAATCCCTTGTGAATGTTATCTACTTAAAATTGGTTGATTGATTAAACGTTTACCCTTTGTTGAGTTTTGAGTCTTATTACTTACTGACTTAACATGAATAATCCCTTTTTCATTTTCAGTGGTTCAGGAGAAATTGTAGTAGACGGCAAGCGTACAAAGAAGAAACACAACATACTAGTAAGAATTGACACTTAGCAACAGTTGTGATGGATGTTGTCCCTTTTATCTTTATCAAATTTATGCGGCACATATATGATAATTAAGCGTATGTTTAGCATGCGAAATTCATGAACGAGATTTTTCTGTTCACTGAGGTCTCTGGTTACGTATATTTCATTATTAATAATCTCAGGAAACCCCAACAGGTATCTCTGAGTGGCCATTTGTTTGATCAGTTCCTAATAAATGATGCTCTGGATATGATTGAAGCTGCCGGTGGTTCTTTTCACCTGATTAGGTGTGAAGTCGGTCAAAATTCATTTGCTATGTCATACTCAGAACTTGAAGTAAGTTCATTTGGTAAAAAATAATGCTTTCGATATATAGTATGCTTTGACATTTCTTCTTCGCTAATGCGTAAAAAAAGTCTAGGATCATATTCCGTTATTTATCTACATTGTTTTTTCTGCCTATTTTGACAGGTCGGTGCTGATGATAGTGCTATTCTCGATCAAATAATTGATTCCCTAACTTCTATTGCTAACCGAAGCGAAAACACAGTTTTCAATAAAGAAGAAAATAAATACTCTCTGACCATTGGTAAGGTCAGTGAGAGTGTGACAGAAGAAGGAGAAATCTTAAAGAACGGACCTTCTGCTCTAATATTAGGTGCAGGCCGTGTCTGTAGACCAGCTGCTGAGTTCTTGGCTTCAGCGGGAAGCATTTTCTCTAGCCAGTCCTTTAAAACACTTTCGGGAGAAGATTTAGAGGAAACTAAAGATGTTAACGTTATTGTGGCGTCTCTTTTCTTGAAAGATGCCCAAGAGGTATAAACTTGTGAAACTGTTCGCATTTTAATCTACTTCGCTCTCTTGACCAACTTCTACATGCAACTGTATTTTATTAGTCTCATATTCTAACCATTAAAATGCGACATATCTTTCACTCTTACAAAGGATGAAACTCGTGATCTTTAATGTAGACTATTGAAGGAATCCAGAATACAACAGCAATTCAGCTTGATATAATGGATCATGAGTCCCTTCGTAACTATATCTCACAGGTACGTCTTTATTTGCAGGTTCTACGGCAAGATTTTGAATCATATTTGGAGGACAATTTATTGATTACAGATGATATATATTGCAGGAAATCCGCTTTTTTGTTTTCTTACTGGTGATTCCCATTTTACTTTGTTGAATTTTGATTAATTTAATGGTGCAGGTTGATGTAGTTATTAGCTTACTCCCACCTAGTTGCCATGTCACAATAGCAAATGCATGTCTCGAGGTAATTTTCTCTAGCTCAACATAATTAATCAACTCATAGCTTCCGAGCTTCGTAATGATGACGAAGGGGTGTTTTATTAACATTCAATTTCGATCTCTTTGATGACTGAATCACAATCCTCGCAGCTCAAGAAAAACCTTGTAACAGCTAGCTATGTCGATGATAATATGGCCAAGTTAGACGCGAAAGCCAAGGATGCTGGTATCACAATTCTTGGTGAAATGGGCTTGGATCCTGGGATAGGTGAGAAAATAACTTATTTTAAGTTCAACTGTTAAAGCTCGGAAGAAACCAATAAGAAACGTAAAACTGGTTTCTCAATTTCGTTGTTGTTTCTACTGTTAAAGATCTCAATCCATGAAGTACTCCTATTTTGAACATTTTCAGATCATATGATGGCAATGAAAATGATAAATGAGGCTCATGAGAGGATGGGAAAAATAAAGTCTTTCACTTCCTACTGCGGAGGGCTTCCATCTCCCGCTGCTGCAAATAACCCACTAGGATATAAATTCAGGTACCTTCATCACTCTTATGAATCATGTGGCATGGGTGTTATTTATTCATAGTGACACTCACTTTATCGATACAAATATGGCTTTCTTTTCAGCTGGAACCCTGCGGGAGCTATTAGAGCTGGGCGTAATCCAGCCACATACAAATTACTTGGAGAAATTGTACATGTCGATGGTAAGCCTTTAACCAGTGGAAGAGTTTGAATGTTACTGCTTGACATTGATACTCCTTTTTCAATATTTTCTTGCCGTGCTGGATACTTGGATGCTCGTATTGGACCCTCGGACACCCCTAAATATAAGTTACTCTATTCCCTTTGTTTGGGTATTATCTGAGATTTGTATGTACATTTCGGATGAACTGAAAAAAAGAAAATGTTACCTAGTACGCGGATCGCTCCGGTACGTGGCATGTGGTACGGGTACAGGGATGCAGTACGCTATCATGTGAGTATCGGGTACGCCTAGGGGTATACCTCATTGGTACAATGCTATTTGTTGCAGTACACTTTGGACTATGATGCATATTGACTAGATACACCAAGTTCCAGACATTCTATCTCCATAAAACTTCAATCTTAATTAGCTAACTAAGAAAATCTTGTAGTAACTTAACTTGCCGGGCATATTGATTTTTACAACGAAATTGGGTTAATTCAGACAGAATTTTGGTATGCCAAATTTGGAGTACTGGAACGCGAACCCACTCAAAAAGCATGCAGGGAATCAGGTACGCGGTACGCGATGGGGAATTGAGTATCCGGGAACCTTGAACAGAACCATGTTAGAACCACGAAAGGTCACTTTACCTTGTTAATTTATCCAAAAGCAAGAAAGTATAGTAGGAATAAAGGACCATATCATATCTATGAGAAAATATATATCGAATGCCGTATTCCCATACTAGAATTTTTTTCATCATGTATATGATACCTTGTACTTGTATCGAATATGTAGAGCACACTTGAGACACTACTAACAAAATGCAGGATTACACAGAGACACAAAACCTTCTTGTACACGTTACGTTAGGACATACATTTTTTATTCTACAACCATGCAGAATGTAGAGTTCATAACTCTTTCATGTTTCAAAATGTGTTTTCCTCTCTGTTTCAACTAAAAACACACAATATTGCAGGTGACAAACTCTATGATTCAGCGACAAGATTTAGAATAGCCGATCTTCCAGCTTTTGCTTTGGAGTGTCTCCCAAATCGTAATTCGTTGGTGTATGGGGATTTGTACGGGATTGGTCACGAAGCATCAACCATCTTCAGGGGAACCCTCCGCTACGAAGGCATGACTTCTAAATTTGGCATTAAATGTGTTAAAGATAGACATGATTTCTGAAACACGTTGAGGCTCATACTGTTGACTACTACTAACTGAAACTTCGTTGTTTCTTATTTTCGTGCAGGTTTTGGTGAAATAATGGCAAGTCTAGCAAAAATTGGTTTCTTCGATCCCCAAGCACATCCTCTGCTGAAAGAAGGAAAGAGACCTACATTTAGCACCCTCTTAGATGACCTTCTCCAAATTAAAAGGGAAGGTGGAAATTCAATGGGATGTCTCTCGGACGACAATGAAATGGCGGAGAGGCTGATTTCACTTGGAGTTTGCAAAGACAAAGCTTCTGCCTCTAAGACATTAAAGACCATCAAGTAAGTGAGACCACACATTTTAGGCAGGTTTTAGCATCCAAGAAAATGTAATGGCGATGCAATCCTCTGGTTCCTGTTCTCGTCCATGGACTCACCCATTCTTCCACTTCTAAATGGACTTAAAATCCTAAAATTTAACGCCTTCATGGGTTCTAATATATTAAATTTTAGAGACGAACTACTTCCATCCATTCCACTGGAACCTCAATAATAGCCTCGTTCCTATTGAACTACCTGCCTTACAATATGAGCTGACTATATACTGGATAGTAGCTAAAATCTCAAGCTATGGTGGATTTATGGTACTAAAATCTGCTCTTTCATGTTTAACTAGGTTTCTAGGATTTCATGAACAAACGGAAATCCCTGTTTCCTGTCAGAGCGCATTTGACGCATCATGTGTAAAAATGGAGGAGAGATTAGCTTACACAGGAACAGAACAGGTAATTTTTCGCTACTCCTATTTTGCAGGTTCTGTCTGCGTTGCTAAATGATATTTGTGTGGTGAATCAGGACATGGTTCTTTTGCATCATGAAATCGAAGTAGAGTTTCCAGATGGTCGGCCTACAGAAAAACATCAAGCAAGTCTTCTGGAATTTGGAGTGACTAAGAACGAGAAAACAACTACAGCCATGGCTGTCACTGTTGGGATTCCTGCAGCTATAGCAGCTCTAGTACTAACTAACCATATTTCCATATTATGATCTGCCAAAATCAACGTCAACTTGTTATATTTACTTATTTGAATCTTTTTGCAGCTCTTACTACAGAACAAGATTAAGACAAGAGGCGTCTTAAGGCCACTAGAATCCGAAGTCTACACGCCAGGTTAGACTCATGACTCGTTTGTTTGATTAAGGTAAACTACTTTGGACATTTCTCGAATAAGCTTTCAATTGACATACATGCGCATTTGTGTGTGATTTTGCAGCATTGGGTATTTTAGAGGCTTACGGATTCAAGTTGTCAGAAAAGATGGAGTGACCTATTTGCATATATCCTTCCGCTAGAGAAGTCTCCGACAGGTTCTGTACATCACAATCGAAAGAAAATAAGGGAAAGATAACCCTCATCGGTTCTTCCACGCATCCTGTTCATTCAACAATATAATGGATGCTCTATTTCACCGAGAATATAAATGTCAATGCTGGCTTAAACATTATCAAATGTGTATCCATCTTATAAGACAAGAACATTTAAGTAAATATCGATAATACATCTTACGAAAAATTTCCATCATCTCAAATAGAGAATCAAAATCTTTTATACAATTTATTTACAATTATGTAAAGTGTAGATACAAACTTATAGATGAGATCAAGTGGTAACTTCTGAATCTTCACCTAAGTAACGAATGAACGAAAAATTGGTAGAACTAAGTGATCTTGTTCATGAGAGAAAACCATCTGTCTACTTTGTGTCCGTTTCTTCACTAGATCGAAAATCGGAAGATGTTTTTGAACTTTGACTTCTTCCTCCTTCACCTTGTTCAAGATCAACGATACTAGGACTACAAGGGACTACTACTCTCTTCTCTCTACTCAAGAGCCTCCTCAATGACCTAAATCTAGCACTCATGGGTGACTTCATATCTTCCTCTGAGCACCTACTTGTAGAAGGAGATGGCATTGAGAAACCATTAGTCAATCTCTGAGGTAATTCAATCACCAAAGTTCTATCTGTTCTTGTACTTGATGAAGAAGAAGGGTTTGGGGAAGATGAAGATGAACCTTCAATAAGCTGAGTTTGGGTACCCCAAAACAAGACATTGGTGGGATAATTTGGACTTTCTACTTCCTGAGGTAACTGACTTACTGGTAATTCAGGAACTGAATTAAGAGATTCATCTGAAACAGAGACTCTACAGAGAGGACAAGTTGAATGAGATTGAAACCACATATCAATACAATCAACATGATACCCATGTTTGCATTTCGGAAGAAGACGAAGTTTTTCACCATGAATGAGCTCAGATAGACAAACTGAACACTCAAGACCTTCCTTGAATTCATCAGAATTGAATGTAAAGATTGGAATAGACTCAATGACTGAAGGTTCGAGACCTCGATGGAGTCCAAGAAATGGGTCTTGGTTTGGTGAAAAAACGAATCGACGTCGACGAGATCGTGAGGTTTGGTTGTTGGTTTCTTGTCTCCGACGACTCCAGTAAAATTTGGCGTAAAGATGAAGAAGAATGATGAAGACAATTACCAAGAAGAGAACAATTATGGCTGCTAACATAACTTTGCTGCTTACATCCACTATTTGGGATTTGTTTAATGGCTGATTAGTCTCTGAATTTGCCATGACTTTTTTGTTCTCTTCAAAACCCAGAATCTAAATCTTACCAAGAAGCTTGAAATTGAGCTAAACCCACTTGAGATATCTGTATGAGATTGAAAATTCGAAAGCTTTAGAAGAAAAAAGAAGTTGGTTTGTTTATATATATATAGGTAGAGAAGGTAGAACAACTAACTAAATAAAAAGAGAGAAAAATTCAAAGGAGGAAAACGTAAGCAAGCAGTTAGGCGGCTATGACTTCAAACTTCAAAGAATCAAGTCTTTTACTCCCTTCCGTCTCTTCTATGATCCTTCTTCCACTTTGGTCATCCCTTTGACTCTTTATTTTTTGGTAGAGGGGAAAAGGGGAATGTTGTCACACCACAAAGTTGAATTAAGAAAAAAAAACAGGGAAGGCCTAATTTTTTGTTTTTTTTTTCTTAAAAAGACATATCATCTTTTTAAAGAGCTAGGTTCATATAACTTTTCAAAATGTTCTTGAAGGATTTTGTAGGCACTCTCATTTTCAGGGTCAAAAATACCCTTTGTGTGAGGAAAAATACCAAAAAAATCAATTTTTTCATAAATTAAGAAGTTCTTTTTCTACTCGTGAAAAAACGAACGTGGGAAATTGGTGGATTTCTCCGAGCTGATTCTATAGGGTCGATCTCCTTATGTTTTGATCATCAATCAATTTTAGATTTTTGTGATTGAATCTCTTGTTGTTAGAAGATGATTTGGAGGGTTTGAGTTAGTTTTGGTGAAAAATTCTGGAGAGAGAAAGTTGCAATTTCCAAGTTTCGAATCTTTAGGGTTGAAGTAAATATTTTGCTACGTTAGTTTTGATGTTTTGTTATTTTTGATGTTTATGTTCAAACTTATTTGTTGAATTTATATGGAAGTTATGGAAGTATAGTTGATGCAAGGAATGTGTTTGATAAAATGCTTAAAAAAATGTTGTTGTTTGGAATGCAATGTTAGTTAGTTATACAAAATTTGGGTTGGTTGAAATAGCTCTAAAGTTGTTTGATGAAATTCCTTTGAGGAATGCTTCCTCTTGAACAATCATGATAGGTGCTTATGTTCAAATTAGTAATTTCATGGAAGTTTTCCAAAGAAATGTAAAAGGATGGTGCTAGAGTTGATAAAATGACAACTATGAATTTTTAGGATATTTAGCTAGTTTTTTGGTAAAACATTCTATTGATATAACAATTTGTAACAAATTTCATGTTAAATCGATTCAAAAACTAATTTGCATACCATTTGTAAGGTTCAACAAGTTACTTGCAAGGCACTGCAAGCGCATTGCAATGCTCTGCAAGGTGTTTGCAAGGTTATGCAAGGTGTTTGCAAAAGTCATTCAAGGTGTTCGCAAGGCTCTGCAAAGTGTTTGCAAGGCTCTGCAAGGTGTTTGCTAGGCAGTGCAAGGTGTTTGCAAGGCTATCCAAGGTGTTTGTAAAAACCATGCAAGGTGTTTGCAAGGCTCTGCAAGCTTTGCAAGGCTCTGTAAGGTGTTTGCAAGCTTTGCAAGGCTCTGCAAGATTATGCAAGGTGTTTGCAAAAGTCATGCTAGGTGTTCGCAAGACTCTGCGAAGTGTTTGCAAGGCTCTGCAATGCAGTGCAAGGTGTTTGCAAGGTTATTCAAGGTGTTTGCAAGGCTCTGCAAGGTGTTTGCAAGGCTTTGCAAGGCAGTGCAAGGTGTTTGCAAGGTATTTTCTTAGACTAGGTTAAGTTGGTCTTTTCACTGAAATAAAAAATTACATAATTATCACCAGAGAGGTGAAGCCTAAAAAACTTTGCTGAATTTTTTTTAACCAAAGTCGTAATTTCTTAGGGAGTTTTGGCCAAATTCCCAAAAAAAATAGTGGTTTCAGATAAAATAAATTGATCTAGTGGCAAAAAAATCACTGAAATATTAATACGCTGGAAAAACTAAAATAACATAGTCTGTTGCAGTTAAGACCACCATATCAGCGGTTTCAAAATTTGAATATTTGTTCATTTACGGGGGTGACGTTTACATTTTTCTAATAATGACAAAACGACTTTTCTGTTGTTTATTCGTTGCAAACTGTTGTTTGATAATGTTTTTTATTTGTTTGATCTTGTTCGATGATGTTTTTTTTATTCGTTTTAATATGTTTTATATGTATTTAATTAAATATTTTTTATAGCATGTTTGTGATGTTTTTTTATCTGTTTTTTGCTCATTGTACAAATATATATACTTTTTTTAGATGATGTTTGGATTTATATTCTAAAAAACAACACATAATCCCACATTTAGTCTACGATAATGTTAATATAGGGTTTTAAGTCAAAATAATAATTATAACAAAAATCTAGTCCAAATGTTCCCATCTCCGTACAAAACACAAATCTCTAAGATCTATATTTTTTTTTTCCTAATACCCTATATAACCTTCTATATAGAGGCCCAACCCCCTTTTCAAAACCAATCCCAAAGAAAATCTTCCCATTTTTTCCTCTGCTTTATCCTCTCCTCTTCTAACCGATAGTCTATCTTCTCTCTCTAAAATCATTTTTCTCAAAATAAAAACCCCAAACTAAAAGGAACGAAAATCTCGTTCAGCATCTTCATCACCTTCATCTTCTTCATTCATTATCTTTATATTCTTCACTCATCATCTTCTTCGCATCATCACTGTTTTCATCAAAAGATCTTTAGCTGAACTCGATCCCTACTTTATCTCTCTATAATTTTCAAGGGTATATCATCACGGTTTCACCATCTACTTCAGTTTTCAGGTAACTTTACAGAATCTTGTTTTGTTTTTTCCTCTTATGCACCATCATATCTTTTAAGTTCAAAATCCATTATCACATAGGAGTTTTGTTTGTTTCTCACATAAAGAATAACGTTTTTTGATTAAAATCTCCCATTAATCTTCATGTTCATAATCATCTTCATGTCCAGTTCTTTTTCTCAATCTCTCCAGCATCTTATTCCTTCTTCATCTCTGTTAAGATACTTTTTTGATGTTAGAGATACTAGCAGATTTTGAAGCTTAACATGTTTATAATACATAACATATTTCGTATGGACATTTTGTATGCAACAAAGCACATTTTGTATATAACAAAACGCAGTTTGTTTTCCATCATCGTATTCTTTCTCGGTTTAGATATTTTGGTAACTTTTGATGTTAGATCTACAAACAGATTACACTTCTTAACAAATATATGATACACAACATATTTAGTGTAAAACAAAACTCATTTTGTTTCATAAAAGACCATTTATTTATTCTCAGTCATTTCTAACCAACATTTTATTGTATGTTTGATATACAACACATTTTGTATTAACAATGTTATATCTTTCGTATCCATAAACATTATGATACAAATAATTAACACAATTCATTTTGTTTTGCAGAAAATAATTTATGTACCATAAATATTGGACAATTCATTCAACATTACTCATATTGTATGATACATAATTCATTTTGTACTCATCATAATGCTTTATGTCATCATAATAATTCATTTTTACATTTTCAGTTACAATAGTACTCATGGATTATCCCACAAAATCATCAAACTCATTAGAGAATACGACTCTCAAATCTGAGAGTTGTGATAAAATTTTCACTCACGTTGGTCAGCTATTCTCTTGATGTGCGAAGGCATTTGGTTCGTCCTTCATCAATAAAGTATAAACACGGGTCACGATTTTAAGTTTGTGAAGAATGATTTAAAGCGTGTCACTGCAGTTTGCCCTATAGAAGACTGCAATTGGCGAGTTCATGGGTGGACACCGTTGAAATGAAAATCTATGGTTGGGCACCATTGAAATGCAAAGGAAATTTTTTATTATTTTTATAGTAAAATACATTATGTCCCAACTTATTTTCATTACTACGTATGTTTTATATAACTTTTAGTAATTATTATATTTTTGGTAGA
>BEHA01003367.1:242507-264305 GCA_002897215.1 Eschscholzia californica subsp. californica
CTTCTTCACTTCTCGGTTTCTCTCTCTATCTCTTAAGAGATTTTATCTCATTCCCACAATCTCTTGATTTCATTTCCTATTTCTTTCCATCTCTATTTGATTCTCTCTCTACTGTCAAAAATATGGGTTTTGTAAGTTAGACGTGAGAGAAAGAGAAAGAATGGGAATGCCCTTTCCACGATTCCTGGCATTAGATTCCGGTTGTTAAGGGAGGTTGTTATGGTGCATCGGGGGTAATCTAAAGAGCTTGTAATGAGACCTCAAAAAACGGACACACGTACACGGGAAGGACAACAGCTTTTAGGTGTTGTGGATGCGCCCAGGTGCATTGTAATAAGTTGCTTCACGTCGCATTGGATCAGTACTTAGAGTGGACCCGGTTATTACCAATTGTCCCACCAGTGTACCGAGAATTTAGCCCTCACTGTCAGGTTGCACGCCACGTGGCACTGAAAACCCATAACTTGACCTGATTAGACCAAAACTTTGACCGTGAATATTTTACTCATCCGGATTCCGATTTGACTTCCGTTTTCGGCCACGAGTTCGTCTTCAACTCTACTTTTCATCCGAGTATCCAAATTTCCAGAATACCATAATCAATAAATGACCAAAATACCCCTAACACGTTTTTATCTTGATTTTATCCGTCTTTCTCACCGAACTCATAAGAAGACACCAGCGTAAGAGAAACAAACAATTCATGAGAGTAACGGCTCGAAATGGACTAACTAGCCCAAGTTAAGAGATTCAGATGAGGCATTTTCATGGCTCATCAGGTGTCTATAAGGCGGCTCAGATCCACTATGTGTTATGGAAACTATTATTTGGTGGTTAGATGATATTAGGATTTCTCTTTGAGTTTATCCCATATGTTTGATTAATAAAAGTTACCTTTTTCAAGGATACTTGGTAGATCGTGTTTCCGACCTTGTGGATTCCTTAAGAGAAATTTAATATTTCGTGTTTTCGTATGTTTGATTTATTTGTAGTTGTTTTATATGGAAAGGGTTTTAAATAACTGATTTTATTCATCAACCGAAGTACATTGATATGCTTGGAAATAAAGAAAATAAGTAATTCAATGCATGAAACTTATATGCTAAAGTAAGATATAGATATAAAGGACTCAGTGCCCGAGACTTATAGATATGCTACGCGATTGTTTTTTCTTTGAAAAGACATTATCTGAATTTAAATTGTATACTTACCCTAGGATTCTGTTCCGCTCGGATCTTCCTCCATGTTTACTGGGTTGGTTGGTTATGGTGTCACCTGGTGTTCTAAGCGGAATCTCAAACATCTAATATGTCCAACACTAGTTTTTAGGATCACATGCAAGAACTAAAGATGAACTAGAATTAGAAAGAAAATTACTTTAATCGCTTTCCCACGAACTTAAATTCCAATGACTTTTCCCGAAGATGGGAGCTTCAATGTGTAGCTCCTTTACTTGAGATACCCAAGTAGGCTGACTTGAACTCCCTTCTTTAATGTCAGCTAGGACCTTACTAAAGGTTGAGAATAAGAACTATTCTTCTTTAATTAGATAGATAGGTTGGGAGCTTTCTCTCTAAATACTACTTTTACTTGAGGTTGTAGAGATAAGTATTCCCTTGGGAAAACTCCACACCTTTTGTTTTCTATTACGAGTCCTTATATAGAGAATCCTGGAATAAGAATCCTATTCCAATTAGGATTCAAATAAGATCTCCAGATAAGATAAATCTCAGAAACTCTTTTTAAGCAGGACTCCAGATGTGATTTTTGTCCCATCTGGACTCCTTAATGTGGCCGGCCAGGGCAGCCCCTTTTTTGGGCTGGGTCTGGCCGCCCACTTCATATGGCCAGCCATAACACGGTCGACCTATCTTCTTTTGGTCCAGACCCCTTTTCTAGCTTGGTTCTTCCTATCTTTGTTCGGAATTTTTCCGAACCTTTTGGGCTTATCAAGCTGGATCTAATCCATCTATTTTCCTAGTTATCTCTAGTCAATTCTCTCCGGTTAAGTTACAACCCTTTGGTGTAACCCGTTGTAGGATCCGGTCGATATTAGTCGCGAATCACCGAAGTGACCCGACGATCGTAGTTGGCTTCTAACTAAACATTACGAACCCTAATTCGATCGGACTAGATGATCTTCTGGATAAAGTTATCGTAATACTAATGGAAAAATTGAGCACATTGTCATCTTGGTCGAAGGACACACATTCAGAAGGAAATCTCCTTCAGACCGAAAGGACATATCGTTCATGGGTTTGCCGGGAATTTATTCCACGATATTTGAAAGGTTTGCCTCTTCGGAACTTTCCTTTGGATTCGGACTTTGGGTTCGAGATTACATAACAATCCCGAGCTAAACTCTGGTTTCTCTTAACAGTTCCTATTGGTTTCCGGGATCGGGAATTTTACCATAAGCGTAGAACGAAAACAATGGTTCCAGAATCTTGGATGAAGCGCCTTTCCAATACGATGTTGTAGGCTACGAGTCGTTCAACTATGGTGAATTCAACCATGATCACTTCGTTCACCCTCCCTTCTTCGATGGGCAAGAGTAGCGCTTCTATCTGAGGTTATCTGGCTTTTGCCGAAACCTAACAAGAATACGTTGTAAGGCTTTGAAAGTTTGGGCCCACCCCCAATTGTTGGAAGTAGGCTCTGCTCATCATATCCGCTGTGCTGTCAGTGTTCACCATTATTCGGTTTACAATCTAGTTTGTTATGGTTGTGGTGACTACCAGCGGGTTGTTGTGCGGGGTTATTATTACATCAAGTCATTATCGGTGAAGATAGTTGGAAGGGGTTCGACCTCTGGCCTTCTATTTACGGGGGTGTACCTTCTTCTTCCCTATGCATGAGCAACAACTCTATAGCTTCAGAGATGCTACTACCCTCGAGGCGTGGAGCGAGCACACTAGCATGAGTCAAAATTACATTCCACGAAAGAGCTTTTATGGTATCCCGTTTCTCAGCCTCCTTAGCTTTTTTGAATGAAGCTGCCTCCTCCTCTTAAGCTTTCGAGAGGTCTGCTTGTACAACTTGCATATTTTCCGCATCCCTCAGATACTTTACTTTGAGGCCTTCAACCTCAGCAGTTAATTCTTCTAACTTGAGGCGTTCAACCTCAACAGTTAATTCCTCTAACTTGAGGCGTTCAGCCAATTTGCTGGAGTCTGCCCTCCTTCTAACACCAATTTTCTGATGTCAATAATTGTCTTTCTATAATAGTCAATGTGTTGAAACTGTAAGGTTGAACCCCGCTTTGCTCTTTTAGACCTGTGGGCGAAACCTGCAAGGAACTCGAAAACCTCTTTGATGCTCAAGACAGTCGAATTGCCCTTGCAGTTAAAGTATTGATTATTGAGTGAACCAGAGTTTATGGAGTTGTGACTTACTCGTTGTATGTTAGGTTCTCTCTTTTTCGAGACGATTTGATTACCTTTATAGGTTGCTCTGACTGACTTATTAATAGGCGGTGTTTATGAGGCGGTTGAGATCCACCATGTCTTATGGAAACTACTATTTCACAGTTATATGATATTAGGATTTCTCTTTAGGTTTATCTCGTATGCTTGATTAATAGAAGTTATCTTTTTCAAAGATACTTGGTAGATCGTGTTGTCGATCTTGGATTCTTCGGGAGATGCTTCCTTTTTGCTGGACTCTTGAAGCCTAAGTTTAATAAATACTTAAGATCCCTACTGACAGAGATCTTTGATAGAATTTTGGATTAAGTATGTAAAGCATCAGACACGCTTCTTCCCCCAATGTTTAGGATTGAGGTATCGGCAGTGGCGTGGCCGAGATTTTGGGGGCCTGGTGCGAAATTTTATTCGGGAACCTTAGGATAATGTGAAAACTAAAAATGTACATGAATATAATAGATGAATATCTAGTTAATTTCTTTAAAGAAACTTCTAATATAATATCATGAAATATATGTTTATGCAAAAGACAAAATACTAACGTCTGCAATGATTACATAACTAACTTCACTAAAAATATTTAAACTATACTCGATGTGGTTATATAAGTCTGCAAACACAAAGTAACTCTCTGTTTGAAGTTGCAATTTAGGTTGTGGAGGGGCCTTTGGAATATCTATCTATAAGGTAGAAGTTGGAATTCATTAAAACTTTACAATGGAATGTGGCCCTTATGGAGATTAGAGGTAGAAACTAGAAAATAGAGACTAGAGTGGCTTTTAGACTCTACTTATAAAGGTCATGAAATCATTATAGTTGCCTTTTTATTTTGCATATAGGACGCCTATATGGATTTGAGCCCTAAAAAAGAGCTGCTGGTCATCCTAAAAAGAGATTTATAAATGACATGAGGGCGCCTATAGAGAGTGGCTTTTAGACTCTACTTAAAAAGGTCATGAAATCATTATAGTTGGCTTTTTATTTTGCATAGAGGACGCCTATAGAGATTTGAGCCCAGTAAAACTTGTAAATGATATTTGCACCCCGTCGAAGTAAGGAACCATGGCATATATGTTTGGAACAGATTCCATTTTGAGAGATTTGAAAAAGCACCATCTCGTTGAAGGGTTCTATACATTTGCCCTTTCTCAACGCATTTCTTTAGACAAAGACTTCGTTTTTTCCTCTTTTCAGACTCGAAGTCAGGACTTCTATTATAGAAGTTCCGCACCTGCTAAGTTGTGTACATGTTATGATATAAAATGACTCTATTGTAGAAGTTCTCTTCACTATTACTTGGAATGGGCCTCTAGGTAGAAAGGGTTTGGTGCGACTGCACCTCCTCACCCACGCCCCTGGGTATCGACCTTACGTACGTGGACCCCCCTAGTTTTCTCTTAGAACCCAGGGCAAACCTGGTTGTATTTAAATTAGAGCAGGACGTAGGCGCCTAGGACGATCGTACCGACCAGTTTTGGGCTTGAGTTGCAGACCTATTTCGGATTCGTCCTCCATGTTGACTTGATACAGGTTGACCGATTGGGCTTTTGAATTTTCTTGACTTATTGACCGTAGTCAATTGATGACCATTTTTTGGATCACCAATTATAGTGTTCGTACTGGGTGGAGGAACAATGTCATGGAAGTCTTGAAAATATACTTGCACAGATCACGCCACTATTGAGTCTTAATATATTGCTCTAAAGTTAGTCGAGCAAGAGATCGAGTGGCTAAAAAGTCTTTTAGTAGAGTTACCTCAACGGAGAAGGTAATGCATATCAATTTCCCTTCACAATGATTTTTAGTCGGCTATTGCGATTGCGAAGAATAATGTGTTCAATGGTAAGAGCAAACACATTTGCATCAGACATAGTTCTATAAAACACATGTTGGAGAACGGTGTGATAGTCTTAGATTATTTAAGATCGTAGAACAATTTGACAAATGTCTTATCTAGGAGCTTGATTCTAAAAATGTTGAGTGCATTCCGTCCCTATGGCGCCTGGTAATGCAAACATGATGTTGATTTTTGCTCTTAATAAATTCATAGTCGTGTGGCATGGTCCTATTGATGAGAGGAAATTGATAGATTCATCGTGTGATAATGAGAGGTCGAGCATACTTGCTCTTAATACATCCATAGCCCCTTGTGGTGGACCTTTAAGATAAACTTGATGGATGCTTTGATATTTTTCAAGTTGAGCCTGTAAGGTTCTTAATTATTTCAGGACCCATGTGGGGGTTAGTCTATATTGAAATAGACACAAGGAAATCATCAACGTGAGTTAGAAAGTGGGTCGCCTTCTAAAGAAGATTAGTTTCTTCTTTATAACACTCATTAGATCTATGTTGTGTGCATAGCCTTCTAAAGTTTCGCAAGAGCAGTCTACAAGTGAAGAAGATCTCACCACACTCATCTTTACAAAAATGTTAAATCTAGAGTTGGGATCAACAAAGGCGTTGAAGTATTATGAAAAGCAATGCTACTACCTTAAGACTCTGCTGATAGAAATCTCCAGGATGAAGTTGAAGATGAAGAAAGAATAAAGTTATTTGTGAACCGAATGTGTTTTGATGAAATTTAGTGCAAAAAATTGTTTGTAATAAATTATATATTTCTGAAACTTTATTGTGAAGCTATTGCTTTTTTATTACAGGTTCGTGAATCTTGTGTGTATTATTCCTTTTAGATTACAGGTTTGTGTAATGAAATAAATAAATTTGTACTATAGTCTATAGCATTTGCAGAAACTGCAGCAGACTATAATCTGAAACTACACTATTTCATTACATTGCAAATTGATATAGATTGAATTGATGAATTATTGTCAAATATAAAGTGAACGTAGCACAACCAAGCATAATGAATTATTGTCAAACATAAGATTCATTACATAAAACACCAAAATGTAAGATCCAAAATACATTACATAATGAACTATTGTCCAACATCGGATCCATTACGTAAAACACTTAAAATGAAAGATGACGTAAGACACAAAACGTAAAACTTCAAACATAAACACCATAAGATTCTTGTTTTATGTGAATCAAAATATTAGATGAACGTAACATAATCAAGCATAATGATTGTCGTCCAACATAAGATTTATAACACATAAACTTCAAACATGACCACCACATCTAACTACCAAATTAAGGTATTATCAGCAACACTGTAATTTCATGGTAGATCGTAATTGAGGAAGATATATGTTTGTTAGTTACTCTATATAAGACTGCATAGGTCAACAAAGATAGCTAATAAGATATACATATTGATCTCTTGCATAACATAACCACCATGTGATATGGCTTGTAATATGATCAACACAAATTCTGAGTAGTAAATATCACCATATATGCAGCTGGAGTGAAGAACATATTCTCTTACGTAACATAACCACCAAGTGAACTCTCTTATGTATTTGTAATATTTAAAGCTAGATCACATGAAGACGTTGCAGAAGTGCCACACTAGATTGAAAAGATAGTCCAAGTTAGTTGGCATATAAAAAAAGAAGGAATTCAAAGTAATCAATCGTCATAAGTGTGGACTCGGTGCAAAACATGCCCTCTTACGTATTACTACCACCGACTGTACTTTCTTGTGTTGTAGTACACTAATATAAGAAAAATTATTAGTTTTGTTTGATGGAAATAAAGAAGACAAAATCCATAAGGTCAAGTATGCTTACACGTTTTTTTGGCTTGTATTTGATTTTTTTGAATCTATTTTCTCGAGGCTGCCCTTTTGCCTTACACAATACAATTTTAATTGAGAGTGGGAATCGGGGGGGATGGGCGTCGCGGGTAGTTTTAAGTCGGGTCAGGTAGATTTATCCTCTACCCATTAGAATAGTCGAGCGAACTCGGGCGGGTTTTTTTGAAATTTCCTCTGCCCAAAGCCCGCTAAAACATCGAGTTAGTCGGGCTTCGGGCAAATGGGGCGTCAGGTTTCCAGATCTTATATGTTTTTCCTATCGAGGATAAACTTTTCTAACCTGGACAAATGCAAAAATCAGAACTGTCGAGATCTGTTTTCCATAATTATTTGTAGGTGTGTTATCTATAATCAATACCCGTATATATATATATATATATATATATATATATATATATATATATATATATATATATATATCAATTATTACTAATTTACATTTATTCTTTCTATTACATGACATAAATACAGACTGGGTGTCAATCTGGATATATCTTAGTAAGTAGAGAAATATATCAAGATAAAGTTCATTTATACAAAATATGTACAGAGAAGAGAACAAGGCTCATCAGAATTACCAAAAACGGTATACATAAAGAGAAGAGAGATCAAAGAAAAAATTAAAATCTACATCATTCATCTTCTCTCAAGTTGTGTTCCTCTAAAGCAATAGTAAAGTAAGATAAGAGTTTCTTCTCATCCAACAGTAAAGAAGAAGCATAAGGAGGAGTCATGAGAGAGATAATGTTATATAACAGGGAAAGGAAAGAGAAATAAGAGATTTAGGGTTACTCCATCAGATGGATGTGAGACAGTCCATTGAATCTCATCCAACGAATATCATTAGCTCCGCGATTTAGAGTTATAATAAGATTATTTTGTGGGCACCCGCCGGGCATAATTTAATTTTTTTTATGATGTACATTTCTTATACAAAATATTTATGAACTTTTATTTTTCCATCTACAATTATAAATACACTTAATGTGTTGATGACATAATTAGAAAGTTCAAATATATATAACAGGCACAAAGCGATGAGTAATGAACAAGAGCACGAATACCCAGGCAGAGTTATTTGGGTAGATTTCAGACGTGTTGAAGTCGCGCCAGAACTTTTGCTCGCTTGGCACCGGTGTCGAAAGTGGTATGTAATTTGCAATGATTTTTAAAAATAATCCCCTCGTACTTCATAATCTGGATCTTTGATCAAAGGTCCCGATTTGATCGACCAAAATAAAGAGCGCAAAAACCCCGATTGCCTTTAATCAATCTTTTCTCTCTAAGCCCTACATCTTCTTTCCAACCAAAATCGAGAGAGAGCAAGGACATACTAAACTAAAAAATCGTGCAAGGGAGAGAAATCGATTCTCTAAATATATGTTTAAGAAATCTTACTCCAATTTTTATTCTTATGTATTGAGTTTGTTCCAATCTCTAATAATATGTACGTCTTAGGGTTAAGTGATTTACACTTTCTTAAAAGAGATATATAGCTGACTATAAAGGAAACTTTCAAAATTTCTTACATTTTGGTGACTTATGTTAAAAAAATCTCAAGATTATGAAATTTCCGGTATTTTGCTCCCTTTGAAATAATAATTTGTCGCTTATTATTATTACTTTTTCTATTATTTTGAGTTTTGTTGGTGCAAAATGAACTCTGAAAATGAAGATATGGATAATTTTGAAATAACATATAAGAATAACGAAAAAAACATGTCGAATCAGAATCATCAGAAGTAGAAATACCTAGAGTTGGGATGAATTTTGATAGTGTTGATCACTTGTACGACCATTGTCTTTGTTATGCGAAAAAAAAAGTTGAATACCCAGTGAAGAAGACATCTCATAAAAGAGTTCACAATGTTACTGTAGCATGTGGTAAGAGTGTAACATATAAACCGAAATGACAAAATTTGGTTTGTCCCTCGCCAAACGAATAAAAAGCTAAAGTTAGTATCATTAAGTTACAACCTTACGAAAAATGGGAGACTTCCACTGTCAATTTAAGCACAATCATACCCTAAGTGCTAGAAAAGTTTGTCATTACAAATGTAATGAGAAAAATCAATCCATATGTGGCTAGAGAAGGCAACTAGAAGTTTGTGATGTGACAAAAATTAAACCAAGTCGAAGTTATAGGGCAAAAAGTCGTGGTCGCCGGTGGACTTGAAAATGTACCTGACTGAAAAGGATGTTAAGATGCTAGACATCACATAAAAATGCAAGGGTGTTACATCTTAAGGAAAGAGACAGTGTGGCGACTCAGGAGTATTTCTTGGCTCAACAAAGATAAAATAATGGTTTCCTTTTTAGTATAGATTTAGACGTATTTTGTTAGCTAACAAATATGTATGACTTACGTTTTACTCTGAGTACTGGCGTAAACCATCATATAATGTCTATTCTTTTGGGTTGCGGTTTATCGTCCAATTAAGACACAGATACGTTTGCTTGGGTATTTAGCACATGACTTTCTTGTATGGATGATAAACCAAAAAAGGGATTATTCCCGCAAGTATACAAGGTCAAGTAATAATAATTCTCGGAAGTCCGAGGTCGATCCTTAAGGACAGGTAACTTTGCTTTAAATCTTAAATCAAACCCCTTTCATTAAATTGAGTTGATTTTGAAAATGGTAAAACAATAATAAACTAAAGATGAAGGGAGCAAGATGAGAAAAGATTAAAGAATTTAGAATCCAACATATTAATTTACTTTTTAACACATGTAATGAATCAATTAAACCCCTTTTGTTATGAACGAATTAAACCTCTTTATAGCTCGAAATTTAATATAATAAACTATTTTAATTGCAGAAGATATTCTTGTTAAAACTATTTTATATGAAAAGACAATTAATATACATTAAACTCAATAAAAAGATTTAATCAATTAATACATGTCTCAAAAAGATCTAAAATAGAGTTCATCATAAATCATAGATGAAAAATTAACTACATATGAAATTTAAGGAAATATTCACTGAAATTACAAATTAAATGGAATTACAAAAGAGAAAATAGAAAGAAATCACCAAATGGGATCTAGATCCATAGTTCCATATGCCTCCATGTTGATGTTCGATATTAGCTCCAAATGTGCTAAAAAATAATACCCCAAAACTCCAAATGATTAGAGAAGAGAAATTTAGAAGAGAAAAAAAAAAGAGACTTTAGAGAAGAAGTTATGGAGAAATTAGAAGTTTAGATGAAAAAATTAGAAATTGAAAGAAATTGGGAAGAAGAAATAAAGGTTGCTAGAGAAAGTAGAAGAAGATTGGTTTTAGGGTTTGAAAATAAAAGTAAGAAGAAAAACTAGAGAAAGTGGCTAACATGGAATGAGATGGATTCAAGTCTAAGTGTTAATGAAGGAGCAAGAGCTATTAAACAGGGTTGGGGTTTATTAGGACCAAAATGAGAGAAAAAGGGAATAAAGAGGGATGTAAACAAATTTCATAACCCTAATATTCTCTCATTAAATCTCCGACGGCTAAGGTTTAGGAGGCTGAGAAATCTAGATGCTAACGTTCTCCGCGGTTGAAAAAACGAGGTGCGACAGCAAGCAACATCTGTTAGATCACGGAAGCACGAATTTGGACGGATGATAAGTAGTGGGAGCATATAACTAAGATGCTTCAAGAAACATGGAATCATACCAATGGGAACACGAACTGTGTGACGAGACCGCGCAAAATAACGTTCGACACACACCAGAGCTGTCGGATGAGCTTTGAGCGGCAACAGATGGCCTAGATTAAAACGTTTAGTGTGGGACTACGGAAGCTACGCTAGCTACTCCGCGCTCTACTGGATCTTGCTTGTTGGGGACATTTCGTTGCTTTGCGAGTATACAGAACTATGATGCTCCAAGCTTCAGGAAGTGCCACATCATCACATGCCATCCTGCTAGCCAAAACCGTACCCGAAAGCATACCACTGGTCAACTTTATTTGACTCTCACTTTGACTTTGCTTATTTTACCCGTCCGGACTCGGATTTGAGTTTCGTTTTCACCAATGGGTTTGTCTTGGCCTCTATTTTTCACCTATATTCTAATTTGTAAATTTACCAGAATGCCCTTGTCTCAAATGACTGAAATGCTCTTTGTGTACCTTTCGTCCGTTTTTATTATAATAAAGTCTAGAAATGGACTAATTCTCCTAAGTTAAACGACTCAAATCAGACATTTTCATGACCCATCACAACAAGCGTTAAACCCCTAGGTTGCCTTGGTGGACGAGTGTTGTCTCGTGAAGGTTTACAGAGAATGTACCCACAAAATTCAAAAATCCTAATAAATGTCATAAGGTAATCTCTAACGGCTGAGAAAAGAAAGGGAAGGCAGCAACTACAATGGAACACGAAGCAAAACAACTAAGTTGCGGAAGAGACAACAACCGTCGCATGAAGAAACGCGGATCTGGGCATGCATGGATGACCGGGACAACTGAACTAAATTGCTCTGTGTTACACTGAATCGCTGGCCTAATAGACACTATTTGATGTTTCGCGGATCACCGAATTATGTTGCGCGTGCTACAGATTCTCGCCACCTCGCTTACACGAATCTCGCTTGCCCGAAACTTAACCGAATGTGTCCCACTTGGTCAAATGTTGTTGACCAATCTTTGACTTTACTTAATTCTCTCACCCGGAATCCGATTTAACTTCCGTCTTCGCTTACGGGTTTTTCTCCGACTCTACTTTTCACCCATATACTGATTTTGACCAAATATACCAGAATCCCTTAACTCCAAATGACCAAAATACCCCTTGTGTACCTTTCGTACTTTTTATCCGTTATTCACACTTAACTCCATAAAAGACACTTACTCAAGAAAACCAATCATTTTATTATAATAAAGACTCGAAATGGACTAACTTCCCTAAATTAAGCGACTCAGATGGAACATTTTCATGACCCATCAATAAAGGACACCATTTCTGATGCCATTATTACGGACCAAGATAAAGTCATGCATAACGTAAAAGTATTCCTCAAGAAATGACATATTAATGGTGTCTTTGACATGTAATGAAGAAAGTACCGGTAAAAACTCCGAAAGTACAAAGATTATGAAGAGATGTGTTTTACTTTGGTATTATTGTGTACTAGTTTATTTGTCTGGATTAATGATAAAAAAAAATACGGTTTACATGAAAATAATTAGTTAGAGTACTTGTTCCAGGAGAAAAAAACATTTACCATCAAGTTATGTGAAAGATAAGTGTCGGGTGAGAATGTCTAGTACGCAAAGTAGCGAAAGTATAAATGTTTTTTTTATGGTTTCGTGGGTGCGAAAACAAGTTGAAAGATATTGAGCAAAAATATAGGCATTAAAGGAAAAAATGGAAAAGGATTCACGAGAAGATTGTAAATCATGTAACTTACAAATTCCATGTGTGAGTCCATTTCCGATAAAAAAAACCAATCTTATATGGTCTTTACCATAAAACGTCCACAAAACAGTTCCTTAATAAAGGTTCTCATCTTAGTGGTTGAGACGTTTAGACATTCCTCCATTATATTAAGAAGTTTGTTGAGAAATTCATAGAGGCCCCCCATCAAACCGGTTTCTAACCCAACGTCCTGATTAATGATTCAGGAAAAGAAAAGTTCGCAACTCTCTTAAAAAAAATTGGAAGTATTTGTTTCGTCAAAAATCATAATATTCTCAAATAATTTTCCAATTGGTTATTCATCGGGTGTTAAAGAAGGTATCAATTCCAATTTAGCGGTCAAAGGATACCATTTTACAGGTCAGTACCAATTTAGAGAAGGTCGATGAAGGCACCAACACCAATTTAGAGAGGTTGATTAAGGTAACAATTCCAAATTAAAAAGTACTATGAATGTACCAATACCATGTAGAAGTGGAAATAAATATTGATTGGGAAAAAGTTGAAGAAGAAAATCATTTAAAAGGTAATATCTTAGACTTGTTTGCCTATAAGACTAGGTCTAATACTAGTTATTTATATAAAGCTACGTTAAACAAATAAATATATACTCAAAGTGTATATTTTTATTAAAGATATTAAAATATTTATATTACTAAACATAATCTTTATTAATAAAATTATCTTTATTAATATAAATATTTTAATATCTTTGTAAAATATATAAAATTATCTTTATTTAAGATATATACTTTAAGTATATGTTTGTTTATTTAATGTAGCTTTATATAGATAACTATAAATTATGCAGTAGTAAAAAAACATTAAATAAGTTATTACAACAACATAAGTTTCGAGTTTTTGTCATCAAATTTATAGGGGTCCCCCACCAAATCAATTTCTAACCCTAAGGTTTTGACTAATGATCTACGCATAATTAGTGTTTTTCAGGTTTTGACGAAGGTGGCTTATACCATTTGGCAATAAGTACAACCAGTCCAATGATCAGGAAGAAGGTAATCATAGAGCCATTGATAAGGAAAAACTTTATAGGATTGAGGTAATCGAGGAGAGGGTGATGATGAAGAAAGAGTTATCCAGGGAACAAATGATGAAAAGGGAATACAACTAGTGACAAAGAAGATAGTACCTTAGATTTTATTGATTATAAAATTAGGTCCAAGTCTAGTTATCTCTATAAAATTTTATTAAACAAACAAACATATATATAAGAAAAAATTGCAGAAGAAAAACATTTACAAAAGAATATCTTAGATTTTATTGCTTATAAGACTAGGTCCAAGACTAGTTATCTATATAAAATTACATTAAACAAACAAACATATACTAAAAGAATATATTTTTAATAAATATAATTTTATATACTAATATAAATATTTTAATATTCTCATAAAATATAAACTTTTTATTATCTCTATAAAATATAAATCTTTTAATATCTTTATAAAATATAAAACAGAAGGAAAAAACGTTAATCGGGAAAAACATCTTTTTTTAATAAAAGATATTGTCCAGAAGTCCTTCCCAAAATTTAAAATATAGTCATTTTTAGAAATAAAATAACATATTCGAAAAAAAATATTGGTTTCCTTCTTAGAAATAAAATAACTAATTTAAGAAAAAAAGAAAAGAAAAGATATTGCAAGGGTTAAAAAATTCGAATCTCTTTCAATAAAATAACTAATTTAAGAAAAAAAAAATGAAACAAAAAAAAATAAAGGATTTTTGAGTTTAAGGTCCAAAAATAGAGGGGTAATTAGTCATATATCCACTCCTAAATCAATAAATAAAATAAAACCAAAATAAACCGAAAATGTAAAATAAGTCCAAAAATTCACTATTTGGTGGGTCCCATGCATCAATCCTTTAATTTTCTCTCAATTTTGCCCTTTCATAAATATTTTTTAACCATTGGTAAACCAAAGGTTTATAATGGTTGAGTTAATACAATTATTCTTTCCATAAATTTTATGAAAGAATATTTATGGTGGATATTTAATGTTAATCTTTATTTCCAAAACTTATATTTTTCTAAAGTAACCTAACAAATCAATGTATATTTACCTAAAACTATTTTCTCTCCCCCAAACACGAGTTTCTCTTTCTGTAACTATATGTTCTTTGAATTCAAGAAAATATATTATTTCCAAAACTGACATTTGTCTAAATTAACCTACCAATTCAATGAATATTTACCTAAAACGAGATGCTCTCTCCCAAAAACGATTTTCTCTCTCTGTAACTCTATGTTCTTTGAACTTCAAGAAAGTATGAATTTGTGATTTGTTTTTTATCTCTACCTCGATCCAATTAAACATCTACAAATTCTTTTGTGAGGTTAAAAAGCAAACTATTTTGCTAGCATCTTACTGATTCTACTAGCATATTTTACATTCTACTAGCATCTGATGAATGCATTGGACAAAGTAGTTTAAAAAGCAAATACTATTTAGCTAGCATCTTATTGATTCTAATAGCAATTTTTACATTCTATTAGCATCGGTTGAATAAATTTGAATACAGTAGTTTAAAAAGCAAGAATATTTTGCTAGCATCTTATGAATTTGTTACAATAGGTTAACAAATACTTTTTAGTAATTTTATGAAAAAATATTTATGGTGGATATTTAATGTTAATCTTTATTTCCAAAACTTATATTTTTCTAAAGTAACCTACCAAATCAATGAATATTTACGTAAAACTAGTTCTCTCTCTCCCAAACACGAGTTTCTCTTTCTGTAACTATATGTTCTTTGAATTCAAGAAAATATATTATTTCCAAAACTGATATTTGTCTAAATTAACCTACCAATTCAACCAATATTTACCTAAAACGAGATGCTTTCTCCCAAAAACGATTTTCTCTCTTTGTAACTCTATGTTCTTTGAACTTCAAGAAAGTATGAATTTGTGATTTGCTTTTTATCTCTATCTCGATCCAATTAAACATCTACAAATTCTTTTGTGAGGTTAAAAAGCAAACTATTTTGCTAGCATCTTACTGATTCTACTAGCATATTTTACATTCTACTAGCATCAGATGAATGAATTTGATAAAGTAGTTTAAAAAGCAAATACTATTTGGCTAGCATCTTATTGATTCTAATAGCAACTTTTACATTCTATTAGCATCGGTTGAATAAATTTGAATACAGTAGTTTAAAAAGCAAGAATATTTTGCTAGCATCTTATGAATTTGTTACAATAGGTTAACAAATACTTTTTAGTAATTAAAATATATTATGTGAAATTGTTTTTGTTACATTTTCAGTATTTTACTAGCATTTTCTTGATTCTGTTACCATCTGATATGAATTTGTTACGATAGGTTGATTCTAATAAAATTTTATGCTGGTAGAATCTTATCGAGTCTAACAACATTTTTAACATTTTATTTTAACGTTTGTTTTTTCTTACTCTTCACTACTGTAGATGATGAATGAAACCATCAATCGATTCTCTCTCTCTCCCACTCGATGCTTTCACCTTTTTCACTCGGTTTAATTTGGGCGTCGATGATGAATGAAATCAAAACCTAGTTCATATATTATAAAGTGACGATGCTCTCTCTCTCTCTCTTCGGTTTGCTTTTGCCTAATTCTAATAGAAATATAAAAGAAAGTATTCTGCTAAACGGTAAAGGCAACTATTTTTCCGGAAGGAAAGTTTATTTTTGAGGAAATCATTTAATGAATCTCTAAATATTATGGTATATATTATTTTAGGTTAGTTTTTTTAACTTAGGATAGGTTAGGCAGTAAAAGAGAATGAGAGGATAGACATGTAATTTACTTTGAGTGGATTTATTTTCTATTTCAGATTATCTTTGGTCTCTAGACTCATTGATCATGCGATTTTGGACTTAAAACACATCCCCCGTAAAATAAACAATAACTAAAATACTAAAAAATTATGGTATCCATAATATATCAATATCAATAATAAATATGGAAAGTCGTCAAATTTGATTGATACAACGGTTCGTACCCTGGGCCAGAGGATATACCCTAGTCTTTATAAAATATAGTATAAAACTTTCTTTATCAAAATATAAAACTATTTTTATCAAAATGTATACTTTTACTATATATTTGTTTGTTTAATGTAACTTTATATGGATTATTACATATTATCTAACAGGTAAACTACAAAAATTTAAATATGTTATTACAACAACCTAACTTTCGAGTTTTTGTCATCGTACAGGCATTAAACATGTCATATAGGTGCCATAGTTAATATATATATATATATATATATATATATATATATATATATATACATACATACATACATATACATACATATATTTGTAAATTTCCGAAGAAATTATGTAATCTTTCGTTGTTTTAACCATAAAACGTCTACAAAAGATATCTTTAATAAAAGTTCTCGCCTTAGTGGTTGATGCATTCAGTCATTCTTAGAAATTCATAAAAGCCCCCCATCAAACCAGTTTCTACTAACCAAACATTTTGATAAATTATTTACTCATGATTGATATTTTTAAGTTCGGAAATGCTGTTTGGAAAGCCCAAAGCGAATAAAAAAGCGACCCAATCATATGCGCACACGTGCGAAGAAAAACTGCGTGGTTCGTCCAATTTTCAAAATCTTATATTTTGATACCCTATTTGTCCGTGTTTAGCTTTCAGTCCCTCCATATTTTAACTTTCAGTCCCTCAGTATTTAGCTTTCAGTCCTTCCGTGTTTGGCTTTCAAAAATAAGATCTGGATCGTTAATCTTTTCAACGGTCTAGATCATATCTAACAAAAATAAACTCAGACCCCAAACAGATATACCCCTCTCTCTTGGTTTTTGGCTAGGTGCGACTCCATCGACCAACTTAGACCACCATGAACCTCAAAATATTTTTGAATACTTCTACTTTTGGATTGCTTGCCTCAGATACAATTAGATTCCGTACTCACAGAAATCTCATCCTAACCTAAAAATGAAGTTGCCCTATATCAACATAATTAGGTTCAGATCCCTAACCTATAAATGATAGTTACTGCTAAAATTACTACAAGAAACTACTGTTAAAATTTTACAAAATCTTCTCAATTTAACCAAAAAGTGAATGAATTTATCTTTGAAGAAACCAAATTCGGATGTTGTAAAATGTGAACCAGCAAATAAAGATGGTATGGGGAGCTTAAGCCCATGAGGGTGTGGTTCGAGTCTCGGTGGAAGCCGTTTGCCATCAAAATTTATCTCATGCATTTTAGGCAATATATAGTAAATAATATACTAAAGTTGTCGAGTTTTAGGTCTCTTTCAGGTTGTTGGGTTTTACGCCTCTTTCATTTATGGTTTAAATTAGGTGGTTATCGTGTTCATCACATCTTCATGATGTATCATTATCTTGTAAGGACTAACGTAGATCTTGGTCGATTACTCAAAAAAAAGTTAACGAAAGTGATAAAGTAGGATCAGCTGGCCATAGGTTTGTTGGGTATATGATCTGGTCCTTTCAATGGTCCAGATCTGATTTTAGAAAGCTAAACACGGAGGGACCTGAAAGCTAAACCCGGATGGACTAAAAGCTAAACCCGGAGGGACTGATAAATAAATTCAGTAACATGAGGGACCGAAATATAAAATTTTGAAAATTGGAAGAATCACACAGTTTTCTTCACCACGATTGGGTTGCTTTTTGATTCGCTCTGGGGCTTTGGCCTCAAACAGCATTTCTGTTATCAGTTTCTAATCTAAACCAAGTGGCCTATTTCCATACTCAATCAATTCTTCAAACACTTACAATCAAATGGACTCGGGAAGAGAAAAGTTCGAGGATGTCGTAGGAAACTTGAGGAGAGCTTGCTGAAGGTACCCTTACCAATTTAGAGGACGTCGATGAAGCTACTAATATCAATTTAAAAGAAGATATAAATATTGGGGAAATATCTATGGGGAAGAAGTTGAAAATTATTTAGAAGATAATATTTTATATTTTATTGCCTATAGGACTAGGTCCAAGATTAGAATTGCTCCTCTATAAAGAATCTTAACTATGTCTCATGCCAAGAGAAATAGGAGGGTAAGATCCCTGATATAAACATTACCAGGTATTAGAGGTTATTGAAAGCCAAGGAAAAAGAATAATAAAAAGTAGGAAAAAAATAGATGGAAGCTAATGATATTCTAGATGAAGGATAAATTATTGGTGTGAATACGATCGCAATTAAAGGTGGTGCTACATTGTATTTGAGAACCCGATAAAAGAGAAAGATTCTTTGTCCAAAACCAACGAAAATGATGGCAAGGGAAGATCTGATGTACCAATTCAACAACACAAAGACCTTATTGTGGATGAAGGCCACAGATTTCATGACTACAACTAATTGTTGACTACGACGTACAGGGGCGGAGCCAGGATTTCGTCTTAGACAGGGCTGGCCTAAATAAAGTTGTGTACGAAATTTTAAGGCATTACTCCTTGTGAAAAATGATGACATTTTTTGTGCAACACAAGTACTTATTTTATTATTTTACAATAAATCTTTTTACTTTCTATCGTTCGACATACTCAAAGTTTGAGAAGCGAAAAAAAATTGAAGTTAAATTTGTGACAACACCACCAAAATCAAGAACGTCAACTATTTTGTTTTATCAAGTAGTTGAAATGAAATATGGTAGACATACCACAATAATTTCGTTTAGAAGGGGAGAGGCTTATGGTGGAGGTTGAAGTGATAATAGAAAAAAAATGCAAAAAGAGGAAATAAAAAATAAAGGTAAAAAGAAGATAAGAAGGACCAGAAATAGTGGGGCCGAAAAGAAAGTTTAGACATAACTGAGTGTCAAAAATCAGTTGATTAAGTGTTGAGGATGAAATCAGTACTTCGTTATAAGTTGGGGACCAAACTAGAATTATTCTTTATAACAAATGAAAAAGGTAAGAAAAATTATGCTGGAGGGTAGTTTCGAACCCTTGCCGCAAGTGTGCTAGGCAGGACTTCAACCAGCCGGGCTACCTACTATTGTTGTTATTATCTTGGTGCGGAGCTAACAAGACTTGACCCAGGCTATAGCCTGGGTTAGTCTACACATAGCTCCGCCCCTGACGACGTAAGCACCAGTCCTAGAAACCAGATTCTGAACAGGTTTTCGAAATTGAAGCACGGAAAAATGATGTGCAACATGTTACAACAGGAAGACCTTACTGTGGATGAAGGCCACGAATTTCATGGCTACGACTACGACTTCGACTACGACGTAAAAACTGAAGCATGGAAAAAGATGTGCAACATGTTACAACAAAAGCACTGGAAAATGATGTGCCCCATTGTGAGAATAGTCCCACATGGGAGAATGGGTAACTAGCAACCAAGAATATAAAGAATAGGTCCTCTCCACTCATTGCCAATTGGTTTTGAGTTGGATGGCTACAAACTTAACATGGTATCAGAGCTAGGCCCACACGTGATAGGTTTAAAAGCCACACGTGCTCCACGTCACCCGTAAAGAAAAAAAAACACACGTGTTAGGCTCAAAAAACGCCACACGTGAGGGGGCGTGTGAGAATAGTCCCACATGAGAGAATGGGTTAACTAGCAACCAAGAATATAAAGAATAGGTCCTCTCCACTCATTGCCAATTGGTTTTGAGTTGGATGGCTACAAACTTAACACCCATGTTACAAGGGAAGCACTATAAAATGATGTGCAACAACATGTTACAACGGAAGCACTGAAAATTAAGCAACATCCCAAATCTTATACTAAAAGAAGGACTGGTTTATTGTCAAAACCCAAAGGACAAGAGACCGCGAAAGCCAAGGTACTTGTTGAATAAAAGGAAAAAGAGAAAAATAGTAAAGCGTCTGCAATTCCGTGATCAAGTGTTGATGCTCCAGAAATGTTTTGTATCCTTGAGGAGATGAGTCTAAGGATAAATATGGCTAAAACTAAAAGTGTGGGGCACATTATGGAAGACATGGAAGCTATAGAGATGGGTCTTGAGAAAACTACCAGGGTTGTTGACAAAGGTATGTTCTCAATGTTTATTAATTTGACTTGTCTTACTTTCTAATTGTTGTAATTGATTCGCGTAATTACTGTCATGAATTTGAGTAAACCAAGAAAAGCAATATGAAATAAATAATCACACAAAACACAAGAGATTTACGTAGTTCGTTTGGTGATACCTACTTCACGGTGACAACGGTGCGATGACTTCCACCATAACAAGCAAACAAGTCATACAAAGGATTCATGAGAAGTCGACATTAAGATATCTTTGTGATTTTAGTTTATATAACCACGAAAATCCTAATTCGACTGCCACACCGCTTCACCAACTCTCTCATTTTAATTCTGAAATATACATAGATACCGGTAACTCTAATAACTGACTTAACCTTCCTCTCCATACCAGCTCTGCCTCGGAGATCTTCCTTGCTAATGGGTCCAAAATTCGTGGTCAGGTCTCAAACTGAGTTAGATATCAACCCATATTCAAGACACTTTCAACACTCATAATATTTTATAAAACTTGACTTGTCTGAATCGACTTACATAAGTCTAACTGAATCGAATCAAAGAGTCTGACTTTTTGAATTTGACTAGGCTCTAGTATAGTTGGGATTTAGCTCCGATAGTTTAGAATGTTTAAATTTAGGCGATTATGTGCATATTGATGCAGCGCATAGTAGGCAAAAGATTAAAAGTATAAAGATCGTTCCTCTATGATTGATTAAATCAAATAAAATTTTATACAATAAACTAAGCTCACTAAACAATGAAAATAAAAGTCATAATTATAGGCTTCAACCCCCTAAAATAATAGAAGTCTAAAATTACTCAAACTCTAAAATAATTAGAATTTAGAAAACTGTTAAAAACTAGCTAAAACTGAAAACTAGAAAAATAAAATAGATAATCCTCCAGTAGGTCTGCCTTGCTAAAGCAGGGTTGAGCTATGGGGCAGGGCTTCTGACCTTCTACACCGATGTCTTATCATGACCCCACTTGTTATAAAATACTAACATTGTTACGTTTGATGCATCACTTATCACATCTTGATGATGTATCAGCTCCTTTGTAATGATTGTGTAGTCAACCTTCCAAAAAAAAAGTGTATATATAATTGTAGGCGAAAAGAATAAAATTTATAACTATTTTGTATAAGAAATGTACATCACAAAATAAAGTTGAGTAAATAGGGTGGAATTGGTCTTGGGTCGGGCCAATTAGGCTTATATCATTCATCGGGTC
>BEHA01003367.1:278003-289090 GCA_002897215.1 Eschscholzia californica subsp. californica
AATACTAATAAATTGACACCCATCATTTGAAGGTCGATTTTCTTCTTCGGCATGGTACTCCTCTTCGATAGGAACAATATTAAGGTCCGGAATCTGTCAAAAGGTGAAAAAAACATAAAAATCACTTAAAAATCACCCGTATTAATTTTTTCGAATAAAAGAATAGTCGCCGGTAGGTGTCGGAGACGTTGCCGTCGCCGTTGCCGGAGAATGTTGCACTCTTTTCTAGGGTTTTGTTTTGGAAGAAGAATTGATTAGGATTCCTTTTTTGTTGGAAGAAGATGATGGAAGAAGTAAACGAAGGTGAACGTCACCCACATTAAAAACCGGTGCTTATAGAGACCTCGAGTAAAAAATCATTGACTTGAGTCAACAATATTTTTGGATGCTAACAGCTGTTTGGTCAGGTGCCTTTAAAAGCACCCTTTCTTAAATTAGTTATTTTATTTCTAAAAAGGCACGATTATCTTTTTTTAAATCGGTTATTTTCTTTCGAAGAAGGACTATATTTTCAATTTTTGGAAGGACTTCTAGACAATATCCTTTATTAAAAATGATGTTTGTCCGAGTCAACGTTTTTTTTCCTTCTGCTTTATTGTATAGATATTTTCCAATAGAACTTGTTTCCTAGATCTAACGGCTACTATTGAGGCGATTATTAGTTCAGATGTTCCATTTACTAGTTGAATATTTGGATTTCGAGTATTTGCGTTTAGTTCGGGATATAGTAAGTCACAATAGACTTATTACCGTTTTTATATTTTTTTAAGTTCAAGGGTTCAACTAACTTTCTCTCTCCTACGGTGCTTTTAATGTTTTTTTCCTCTCTCTCTCTGAAATTTGTCGCCACGGTTATTCCCGCTCATTTTACATTCGGTTTTCAAAGTTTGTATTAAAAGCGCGGGCATTTTCTTCCATAGTTTAATCTGCCAATCCCTACTTCCACATCAGCATAACGCCACGTCATTTTCTATTTTTAATTGTTTCTTCGGAAAAATAATTCATCACTTCGTTAGCACTCTTCTCCATCTTACGATTCTCACCGGTTCTTTTTTGGGGATCTATTTCTCTCTCTCTCTCTCTAACTGCAACTCTGAAGAACAACGAAGGAAGACTCTCTCTTTCTCTCTCTACTTTCAGTTTCTCTCTCTAGAACATGAAAACGAATTGAAAGGTAAAAACAACCGAAAAGGGGAAAAGGATCTTAGTTGTTTCATGTTGCTCTTTTTTTGGTCTTTCAGAGCATGTGAGAACTGACAAAGAGATTCTCCTTTTGTTTTCTTCTCTCTCTCTCTCTATCTCCTATTTCTCATTTTTCCTTGGAGAAGAGGAAGAGATTGAAGTTTGAACGATTAATTAATGGCGTCGTCTTCATCACGAGGACGGAGTAGTTCACCGTTTAATCATCGGAAACCATCAACTCCTTACTCATCAACTTCTTCATCTTCATCGCTTATCAATGGAAGAAGCACTATTCCTCGTTCTGGTTCATCTTCTGCTTCTTCAATATACGGTTCTGGAAATGGTTACTCTAATAAATCGACGGTGTCGGCAATAAATCGAAGTCGGAATGATTCGATTTACCGGAGCTCTAGAAGTCGTACTCCGGTTCATTTTCCTTCTGCGGAAGAGCTTATTGCAGAACCAGTTGATAGTTCCAGATCTGGAGATAGTATTTCGGTTACTATTAGGTTTCGACCATTGAGGTATAATAGTAGATCTGATTAAATTTTGGTTGATCTGTTGGTTTTAGTATCATATCGATTAGAAATTGGGATTTAGGGTTGAATTGTGAGTTAGTATAGTAGACTAATCGGATTGATGAATTTTGTGGTTGTAGTGAGCGGGAATTTCAGCGTGGAGATGAGATCGCTTGGTATGCTGATGGAGATAGAATTGTTCGCTGCCAGTATAATCCGGCAACGGCATATGCATATGGTATCACATCTTTATGATTTGAAGTTTGAAATCGTAGTTTTCATAGAAATAATGTGGAACGAATATCAACTCTTGCCCTTTCACATTTTACTAATTGTATTATCACTTCTTCTGCTATTTCTGATTGTAGAGTGAATTTTCTTCTTCTGCTATTTCTGATTGATTTTGTTGTACAATCAGATCGAGTATTTGGACCTGCATCCAATTCTAAGACTGTGTACGAAGTAGCCGCTCGACCAGTAGTCAAGGCTGCAATGGAGGGAGTAAATGGTATTATTATAGCTTATTCTCATTTTTTTAGGGCTAGATATATAAATGCCAAAGTAATTGAACTTTAACGGGAACAATTGATGGTATCCTCCTTGGATTACCCTTGCATTGAGATGTTTGCTAACAAAAACTCGAAGAAGTAGGTTTTAGACTATCAGATAACAGATGTAAAGAATGAAAACTTTATATGTTTGTGCTGCAGGAACTGTTTTTGCCTATGGTGTTACAAGTAGTGGCAAGACACATACTATGCATGTAAGTACCAAATGCTCCTAAAGTATAGGCGTGTTAATAAGACTTGTTTTCTGATGTTATAGTGAGAGATTATGAATATGCAAGGATACCAACATTTCAATAGGATGTTGGTATACTACTGTTTGAGAAAAAAGATTAATCAATATTTTTCTAAAACTACTACTCAGATGTCTTTACCCCAGTATTGATAAATGTTAAGTCTATAATTTTAATTAATGAACACTCATCTCAGTCAGACGCGCTAGCAGATATAAAAGAACGACACTCTTTTGGTTTATTCTCCAAATCTGTACCTATTCTGTTTGACTATTTCTTTGATGTCATTTTACATGCAAATTATCTTGATTATACCTTATAAGCAATTCAGATTAGAATATGGATACACATCCCCAATAATTGAAGTGGTCATTCAACTCCGCGTAGAAATCAGTTCTAACATTGAGATATAATATTGAGTCATATAGCTTGTAAGGTTCCATATTTATGTGACATTAAGGGAGGATAGTGTCAATTCAACTCCGCGTAGAAATCAGCTCTAACATTGAGATATACTATTGAGTCATATAGCTTGTAAGGCTCCATATTTATGTGACATTAATGGAGGATTGTGTTAAAACCTTGAATTCTACCATGTTTGTAGAAGTTACTATAACCTCTCACATGTTGCTTTTTTTGGCTAGAGTATGCTTTACAAACGTTAATTCTTCTATTACAATTTCACAAAATGGAACATTGTGTTAAAACATTAAATTCTACCATGTTTGCAGAAGTTACTGTAACCTCCCACATATTGCTTCTTTTGTCTAGAATATACTCTACAAGCCTTAATTCTTCTATTCCAATTTCACAAAATGCTATATCGGGTAAATTTGAGAGCACCAATATAACTGCCTAGAGCTTGTTTGGTCACATGTGTTTCAATTTCCCGTTTGTTATATCCAAAGTCTGGCACTCTGGCCTTATTATAGGCGTAGCTTCATTTCCATGTGATAGTTTTTTCTCTGTACTATTTGGGTCTGTAGTTGCAGTCTTGCTGTCGATGTGTATCTTTTTCTAGCTAAGAAGCTTATTAAGTGTATATCTTTAAATCATTAATTGATTCACCAGAAATGTTGAAGTATGATGAGAATTATAATGCAAAGTAACATTTCGTATCTTCTGCTTGTTTCTAAAATTTCTTCATTAATCTTTTTAAGGGGGATCAAACCTCTCCAGGAATTATACCACAGGCCATCAAAGATGTGTTCAGCATAATCCAAGATGTAAGTTTCTCTAGCAATTGTTTCTAACATATTCTATGCTCGAAAAGTCGGAAATCGGGACTAGTCGGACGACCCGGGCCTAGCGACCAGTCGGGATTACAACGGGACCAGTCGGATTTAATCGGTTTAACCTAAAATATAAATTTATAATTATATATATGTAATTACATATAAAATTCAATAAAAAGAGTATTTGTGTACCTTCATAACTTCATTGTAGTTTGAACTCCCCCAAATTTTCGCCTGGTAGTAATGATTGTTCCTGAAACACTCAAACATATATAAAGTACAAACATAATTCGTAATTTATGATAATCAAAGTTCAAATTTCAAATAAGTCTAACAAAAGTAGTTCATAGTCACACAATCCATAGTAATGTCGAATCAAAATAAAAGCAAAGCATAAAAACGACGCTAAATAACTCAATTTAGAGTTTCAAATTGCGACCCTTCCACTTCAATATCAGCATCACTATCTTCATCAACAAGTTCCATCGCAGGACGTGACGCAGAAGCAGTTGAAGAACTAGAAGCCTTTTGGCTTCTCGTTCTCCGCCTCTCAGTACTAGTAGCTCCTTGTGCCGCTCGAACATCTTCCCATCTAAGATCATCACCCCTATTGACGAAGTCTTGTAGTTCTTCATCATTTGGAATAATCCATTCATCATTTTCTTCTACCTCCCTCAAAACAATTGGATCAATTGAGTCATCTCTTCTCGGTCCACACACATTGTTTCTAGCTATATTTCGAATCTTCAACTTCATATTGTATTGTATGTAGACGAGATCATTCAATTTAGATTGAACCAAACAATTCCTCTTCTTTGAATGTACCTTAAAAAAATAAGACACAAGTATTAAAGGAGTATTTAACTTATTACTTAATCGGTAAAAATAAGATTAATTGAAGTGTAACTTACATGATCAAATGCACTCCAATTACGCTCACATGGTGAAGCGCTACATGTCTGACTTGTAACCCTTTTCGCAAATGATGAAAGGTAAGGTAGTCCCTTCCCATATTGTGTCCACCATTTATCTACATTTAGTCATAACTCACAAAATAAAACAACGAACATAAAATCGCCACAAAAATAAATCAAAAGTACCATTTAGAAAAAACTTACGTGGCAAATATCTATTGACTCCTTTTTTCGCAAATTCATGTCCCAATGATCCAGTTTGACTCCTATAATGAAACATCTCATTATTCATTTCATCCAAAGCCTCCTCATCAGACACCAATTTACTCATAGCAAGAAAAACTTGTTTCGTAACCTCATCAGTCTCAACCACTTCCCAACCCTTTCCATAGTAAATCGAGGGATTCAAGTAATAACCAGCTGCATGTAAAGGATGATGAAATTGATCCGTCCATCGGATATCAATAATTTCCCAAACTTTGGCTCGTGTCATTTGGTCACTACCAAGGTTCTTCTTGATTTGATCCTTTGCTATAACCATTGCTTCATATATGTATCCCATACTTGGCTTCTCTTCAGTGTCTACCAACCTTACCACGTCAACTAGTGGTGCCAACACTTGACATGCAAACTGCACATTATCCCAAAAGCTATTTTTAGCCACTATCCTTGCACATCTCATACCATCAGCTTTTTTAGCAAAATCAGACTGTGTCCATTGATCTGACACAAACAACATTTGTAAATGACCCCTGTTCTTATGAATGCTCTTGATTGTGTAGAAAGCAGTAGCAAATCTAGTCACACAAGATCGGTGCAACTCTTTCCCACCAGTAAACCTCCTCATCAAGTTTAAAACTCTACCATGGTTATAGATGTACGTTGTAACGGCTTTAGACTCACTCAAAGCACTCTTGATCTTCGGCAATTTATCACCAATATCTTGCAACATTAAGTTAACACAATGTGCCGCACAAGGAGTCCAAAACATATGAGGATGTTGTTCCATTAAGATCTTGCCTGCAGCCTTAAAATTTGATCCGTTGTCGGTAATAAACTACATAACAAAAAAAGTAATTAGTTTAGTAATTGATGTAACGAGTAACGACCCATGCACAAATAAATGAAATTAAACAAATATACCTGAACAACATTCTCCTCGCCTACATCTTCAATAACTTCATTAATCATGCCTACAATGAGATTTGCATCTTTAACGTATTCAGATGCATCGATAGACTTTAGGAAAACTGTTCCTTCCGCACAATTAACCAAGAAGTTAATCAAACATCTTCCTTTTCCATCAGTCCAAAAATCAGATATAATAGAACAACCATAAGCCTTCCAATGTTGTCGATAGGATTCGACGAAGTCATCTGTTTCCTGCAAAATCTCCTTAAATAAGGTCGTTCTCACATGGTAGGGAGATGGTGCTGGTAATCCTCTTCCATACTCTCCAACAGAATCTAAAAATCTTTGGAAAAGTTCACCTTCACCAGCACTGAAAGGTATTCCCTTCGAAATTGCCCAACGAGCATAATCCTTCCAAGCTCGGTGCTTTAATGCAGTTTTAACCGGATTGTTCCGATCTAATGTAGCTTGCTTCATCTTTTTATAATCAGGACTAAACACAGTATCCAAAGGGCCTCTAACATTGCTTTGTCGCTTCAAACCTCTTCCATGAGAACCACTACCAACTACCTCAGGTTGCTTAGCATTAGTTCTTTCATCTTCAATCTCTTCACACTCAATATCTTCTTCTTCAATATCGCCACTTACCAAACGATCATGATCTTGAATAATACTACTAATTCTAACCTTCTCTAATCTTTTCTTTGTTGCTTCAGTCATGGCCTTATTAATTGTTTGCTTTATCTCTTCAGTAACCTTGTCACATCCCTTCACATTTCCTTTTCTATGAGCAAGATGCTCTTTCAATCTATAAATGCCTCCGGACATCTTCTTGTTACATAATTTGCGCCAAACTGAATTCAAATCATTAGCATCCCGACATTCTCCCCATTCCCATGCTAAATCTCCTGAATTTCTTTTCAAAACAGGAGTACTCGAAGCACCAGAACCAGTAGAAGCCATCGATGGAAACTAATAAAAGTACCTAAATAACAAAAAGAAACAATAATAAGTATAGAACTATACATAATACATGTTTATACATTAGAATTATAAAGAAAATCAAGTTATTATAGAAATTAGAGAGCAAAATCAGTCCATAAACTTATATTACATCAATTATAAACATGGTTTATACATTAGAACCACAAAACTACAAAAAAATCAACTAATTATAGAAATTAGAGAGCAAAATCAGTCCATAAACTTATATTACATCAATTATAATACATGGTTTATACATTAGAACTACAATACTACAAAAAAATCAACTAATTAATGAAATTAGAGAGCAAAATCAGTCCATATATTTATATTATATCAATTATACACATGGTTTATACATTAGAACTACAAAACTACAAAAAAAATCAACCATATATGCATATAAACCAATATTATATCAATTATAAACATGATTCAACTAATTATATATGTTAAAACAACTAATTATATATGTTAGAGGGTAAAAAACTAGAGAAATAGAGATGAAGAACAAGTTTTAAGTTGAATAGAGAGAGAAAGTGAAGAAAATCAAGTTCTAGAGAGAAAAAGTGAAGAAAAACAAGTTCTAGAGAGAGAAACTAACTTGAATGAAGGTTGGGTAGCTTCAAATCCTTGTAGAACATGAGCTATTAGGGCAAGAAGTAGTAGAGAGAGAGAGGAAGACGGCTGCTTAAGGAAAGATAATAAAAACCCTAACTTTAAGTTGGGGTTTTGAAAAAAAAAAAAAAAAAAAAAATACCTGCTGCCCGACCGAGTTAGTCGGCGCCTAGCCAGCCGGGTAGTCGGCTCCAGTCGGCTCCTGGGCGCCGGCTAACTCGGCTGCTGAAATCGACTAGCTCACCGAGTGCTAGTCGATCGGCAGAGTAGCGATTAGTGTGTAAGCGGCGCCTAGGCGCCGGCTAGGCGCCGCTTTTTAAAGCATAGAACATATTAGACTCTACTTTTATTTGGTCGTACGTGTTACTGTTCATGTTTTTGTGGACGCTATCATTGTGTTGTTCTCCTTGCAGACTCCCGGGAGAGAGTTCTTACTCCGTGTATCATACCTTGAAATCTATAATGAGGTAAGTAGTAATACACAGAAGAATAAACACTTTTTAATTAATCACAGATGCTTTCCTTTGTGTTTCGAGCTCTTATCCTTTTAAGTTTTATGTATTAGTATTTGAATATTTAATTTCAACTCTACATTTTTTGAATACTTTTAGCACATTCAACTATGCCATCTGATGAAGAGTTATTCTGGGTCCAGGTGATAAATGACCTGCTGGATCCAACAGGACAAAATCTGCGTGTTAGAGAGGATGCACAGGTTCGAAGCTAAAACCTCTAGAATAGAAGAGTTGATGTTTTCTCCCCTAGATGACTCCAATGAACAATACACTTGATAGTTTTCCTGTTTTTTATTTTATGAAACTAGTCATGTCTTAATTGTGGTACCTGAGATTTTACAGGGGACTTATGTTGAGGGCATAAAGGAAGAAGTGGTTTTATCACCCGGGCATGCACTTACTTTCATTGCATCTGGAGAAGGTATTTCCTAGAAATTTCTCTCTCATTATATGTATGTGTATGTATACACATATATAACACTTCTGCTAATGTTTATTATGGCAGAGCATCGTCATGTTGGTTCAAATAACTTTAACTTGTTCAGCAGCCGGAGTCACACCATTTTTACTCTGGTACATATCTTCTAATGTGGAAGTCTCTTTTACCTTTATTTTTTCAAGTGTGCATTACCTTGTCAGGGTTGCTTTATTACTTATATATCATTCAGTTTTGAATTCTTATTGGAACATTTTGGGATTCATCTCCCCAACTTCCCAAGTTATTAGGTTCATCTATTAAAGTCAAAGAGATGGTCCTTTTGGGAGATATGTAGGCTTCTTTGTTAAGGGCAGACTAAGGAACAAGAATTAGTTTTGTAAAGGACCCGATATAATTTTTCTTGATGGTTTATCTGCAATTGGCCAAGATTAGACTTGTCTTAGTTTGCTGACATGACTTGTTTAGTATGTAAATGTATTTCAAACAATCTCCATAGCTTATTAGAGTGCTGTAGTTGCTACTTCTCAGTCATTGTAAACATTGCAATTGCATGTATCTTTTAGTCAACTAGGTCCACCCGTGGTTGAACATTAAATTTTGGAACATCAACCACTCTTTGCATTTGGTGTTGGAGTCCCTCCTTAAATAAAAAGGATTCCTAGTTGGAATAGGATTTCCCTTATTCCTTTTTTGGGTGAAATAGAAGTTTCTTTCAAGCCTAAAAAAGGAATCCTATTTCTATTGGAATACCTCCTTATTTATTATTATAAATAGGGAATGAAAGGGAAGAAATTATTCATACTTTCAAGTCAGAAAGTATCCTCCCAGTTGAAAGAGTTACCAGAGAATCTTTTCAGATCATATCCTCTCAGATTAGAGAGAGATAGAGATCAGAGAGATGAGAACAGAAAGAGGTCAGAGAAAGAGAGATTTCTGAACTGGTTCTTTCAAGAGAGATTGAAAGAGAAGAATATTGGTTTGAAGAAAAGAAGATTATTAATCTTGTGAAGCAATTTAGTTTGTGGTTATCTTCTTCAGCCTTTGGTAATCTAGGAAAGGAGTAAGAGATTTCTATTTCTCTGTTTTCTTGTTCAGTTTATCCACCATAGTTTTGGTGAAGAATTCTTATCCAAGAGTGTTTCCACACATCTCGAAGAATGGGTTAATCCTCTATTTGTTTAGGGAAGAGTTGTTATCCAAGAGTGTTTCCACACATCTTGAAGAATTGGTTAGTCCTCTATTTGTTTTGGGAAGAGTTGTTATCCAAGAGTGATTCCACACATCTTGAAGATTTGGTTACTCCTCTATTTGTTTAGGGAAGAGTTGTTATCCAAGAGTGTTTCCACACATCTTGAACAATTGGTTTATCCACCATAGGTTTGGTGAAGAACTGTGTAACCAATTATGTAATCATAGTGGAAGATTTCTGGACTAGGTCCCGTGGTTTTTTTACCTTCTATCTTGGAGGGGTTTTTTGCCACGTTAAATTATCTTGGTGTCTTTGCTTTTACATTCACATCTTTTATCTTCATATTCCTGAACAAGTTAATTAGGTTATTTTTCCTAACATTTGGATCCCCCTTTCTTTTTTTAGTTACCGAGATTCTTCTTCGACGCTGTGAATCTGTGATATTCTTATTATACCTTCTAGTTATTTACCATATTATTTTGCTTTCTAATATGTTATATGATTTATTCCATCAGATGATTGAAAGTAGTGCTCATGGTGATGAATATGACGAAGTGATATTTTCTCAACTGGTATGTGTGAGTCGAGATCAGTTTTCAGATTTAGAACAACTCCTTTTTCAATCATTAATCATCTTACTTTTGTTTGCTGTTGTAGAATTTAATAGATCTTGCGGGATCCGAGAGTTCAAAAGCTGAAACTACTGGGATTAGGAGAAAAGAAGGATCCTACATAAACAAAAGTTTGTTAACTCTTGGAACTGTAGGTGCTACTTGCTTCTTTCAATTTGAATCACATCTGTTGTATAGTTTGTTGTTACTTTTGTTTTTGCTCGTTCTGCATTTTTACTGTATGTATGTGTTAGTCTCATAGATGGTAAGTTGATGTTTAGCATATCTAAAGGTATAGCAAAATTTTGTATACCTGCTGCTTGAAACTCATTCCTGAAGTACTCATTTTATCCCTAAAGTGCTTGCTTATGGTGATAAGTAGAAGATGGTATGCTACAAAAGTTTCCTCTGTTTGTGGTGCATGGAACTGGGATCTTTGCTACCTAGTGCCATAATTTGCCTTGTTTTTCGGGGAAGTGATGTTTCTCGAGGATTTGTGTTCAAGAGACTGGTGGGCCTCCTAACAAGCAATGCTTAAAAGGGCATTTTAAGTGTACACTAGACGCTATTTGTCATTTTACATATTTCGCTGACGCCTTACTGTTACCTTGGTGGATTGTTGTTCGTTGTTTATTTTCTATATTTAGCTTTTATTTATACTTCTTTTTTCTCGTGTTCTATAATCTAAAATCTGTTGAAAGTAATAAAATTTTAAGTTGCTTGAAACATTAATTAGGTTTTGAGCCTCAAATAAGGCTTGCTCCTTGCTTGTTTTTTGAACATCGATAACATCATAACACCACCATGAGGCCATAAAAGTATCCAGCAAAAAAGAGGAACCTCTTTTGTCTGTATACAGATACACGCAAGACTTTCTTTAATTTCTTGAAATTACTTCCTATAAATTACATTTTGCCTTAGGCATTCATATAAGTTGGCATAAATTGTCGAC
>BEHA01003367.1:289731-301186 GCA_002897215.1 Eschscholzia californica subsp. californica
TTAAGTATCTCCGATGTGACACCAAGGTGATGCCTGTTTGATGTCTCGCCTGACTTAGTCAAAACTCCTATTGTTAGCTTGTTAGGGAAAGTCCAACGTGGGCTCGGGCTCCCAATTTTGGGAGCCTTGAATTTTGGGAGCCTTGAATTTTGGGAGCCTTGGGGCTTTTCTCAATTCCAACGTTGGGCTCCCAAATTCAAATTATGTACATGGGTGGTGTACGTGTGTGGGATTTGTGTTTTAATTTTTAACCATTAAATTAGTGGCCTTAATTGAAATTTTAAATTTTAAATTTTACCAATATTTTGGAAGGAATTAGAATTTCAAATTTTACGAAAATTTTGGGGGAGTTTGAAATTCGATTTTTTTTGCTTTTTGTTCATCTATAAATACAACCACTCATTCATTAAGTTTTCTACATCTTGTTTCTATTTTCTCTACCTCTTCTTTCTACATTTCTTACATCTCTCTCCCTTCAACTGGATCATACTTTAGTAAATATGGTCATTCAACAAGAGCTACAGGATAGGGAAGATGACGAAATTTTATATGGAATGTATCTAGCAGAGATTCAGGATCAACGACCACGTTCCCGTTGTGTTGGTTCTGTTTCGGGTCATCGAACGATAGATCGTAATAGACAAGATGGTCATGAACGACTGATGCGTGACTATTTTGTTGAGAATCCACTTTATGATGCTACTACATTCCGAAAGCGATATCGCATGAGTCTTGATTTATTTCTTCATATGCTCGATATGTTGGTTGCTCATAATCCCTATTTTGTACAATCGAAAGACGCCTTCAGCAAAATAGGTTTATTGCCGCATTAAAAGATAACTGCAGCTATGAGAATGCATGCTTATGGGACACTAGCAAATGCAATTGACGAATACCTCCGACTTGGAAAGACGACTACAATTGATTAATGGTAATCATCATGATATGGGTTATTATCTCGCTGATGGGATATATCCACAATGGGGTTGTTTTGTTAAAAGCATACAAAATCCGTTTACTTTGCAAGAACAATATTGCAAGCTCGTTTTGCTATTATCCGAGAACCGACACATCTTTGGGATGTAGAAACACTAGGTAATATCATGAAGACATGCATTATATTGCATAACATGATAATCGAAAATGAAGGACCTAATGCAACTAATGATTTTGATGGAAGTATTGCAGAAGAAGTGCTTGTTGGGGAAAATGTTGTCCAAGAAATGTTTGATCGTCTTGGCCGAGTTAGAAGCAAAGATTTTCATACACAATTAAGGGCAGATCTTGTAGAGCACTTGCGGAATACTAAAGATCGCAACGACTAACGAAACTATTATCGTTATTTTACTTGTTTTTTCTGTATTTCGATTATATGTTTGTGGGGGAGTTATCATGTATTTGGTATTCAATCAATGAAGTTCTATTTTTTAAAAAACTACATTTAAAAATTTACAATAAAAAAAGCAATTTCGTAAGTTAATTGTTTTCATATTTAAAAAGATTGGAAAAAAAACAAAAAAATAGTTGGGAGTTCCCAACAGATTTAGTGGCGTCTGGGAGCCCGGGAGCTTGGGCCTCCCAGCCCCACCGGGAGCCCAGCACCAGGGCTCCCGGGTTGGAGGGGTTGAGGCTCACAAATTTGAATTTGGGACCCCCAGCCCCCTCACGTTGGTTATGCTCTTTCTGGGAAAAGGAAATGAAAGTAGTTATTTTTTGTGGATATTTTTGGGCACAAAGAAAAATCTCAGGAGAACAAAAGACTTGGTAAATCAAAGTTGGGAAGATTTCTAATTTTGATTCAAAAATAAACTCGATTGCATTTCAACCCCTCTCTTTCTATTTTCTCTTAAGAAAAACTAATCTTCAACTTATATATGATGGCCATCCCCACCTCCACCACTACCACCTTTTGTATTAATTTCAGTAGAGAAAGCGAGTGAAAATGTGCAACAACATGTGAGCTTTGTGCCTCTTCGCAATCCATCTAAATCACAAAAAAATATTATCGGTGACCCATCACATTGATCTCTTTTGAAATTGATGACCGACAATGTTGATGAAAAAAGAGAAAATGGAACAGATTAAAGTTGAGGAAGAAGAAATATTCTAAAAATCAGTAACTCGATCTTCTGGATCTTCGTATATATTGAAGTAACTTCAAGTATCTTGGAATAGTCTTGATCGTCGGAACTTGTCATCTCGATCCGTCATGTATATCACGTATCTCAACAACTAAAATCCTAAAAACGAAAACGAGAAATATAAATTGGGTTAATTCTATTTTGGCCCCCTAAAGATGACCAACTGACCAAAATGGCCCCCTAAAGATGACCAGCTTCCAATATGGCCCCCTTTTTCATCTTTCCGTCATTTTCACCGTTAGGGTTTGGTGCGCTGGCATTTTACTTCCCGCAATACCCCTGCCCGTATCTACCCCCTTGGTCCACGCGAAGATTTATGTTCCCCAAACATGTCCAAAATATTCTTTTTTTTATAAAGCATGTCACATCAATTCAGTGAATGACTATCACCATTAAAACACTTCACCTACCCACCATAAATACCCCCCAAAACAGAATCCATTTATATCCAACACAAACCTCCATTGTTGAACAAAAAACCTGCTTTGGGACATTCTTCATCTCCACCACTTCATTCTTCATCTCCACCACTTCATTCTTCATCTCCATTGCTTGCTAACCGAAATTCATTCTTCATCTCCATGAAACCTGCTTTGGGACATTCTTCATCTCCACCACTTCACCGGTGTCAAATGTGTGACGACTTAAATCATACGGCCATTGATTGCCCTTGGATCTACAGTCCTTGCAAAAACCCCAAATGTATAGGGATTAGATTTTTGTCTTCAGCTAAGAACAAAGAAGGTAAATCAAGAAAGTATCTAAGTTGCCAATTTTCGTCATGCCCAGGGTTCCAGTGGCTTGATGAGGCCAAAGATTTACGCGAAGTTGATGCCACGAAGAAACCCCAAATTTGTAGCTCGGGAACTAAGGATTCATGTTTCCATTGCGGCCTTCATGATCATTTTGCTAAAGACTGTCCATGGGTGGATACGCCTTGCCCTAGGCCTAAATGCATAGGAAGGAGGAAGATCCGAACATCAATGACAGATCAAAATTACCAAAGAAAGTTCTTGTCTTGTGTTGTTTGCAACAAATTTAATTGGGTTTCAGATTTAGTGGACAATAAAGTAGGTAAAGAAAAGGGGAAAGCAGTCATTGAGGTTCCTTCTGATGAATTTTGCAGTGAGTTTGTGAAGAAAAATGTTCTGTAAGGTTATTTTTCATTTAGGGGGGTAAAAACGAAATTAGGGGCCAATTTGGAAAATTAGGGGCCAATGTTCTATAAGGTTATGTTTGATTCCCTTTTAAATCAATTAAGTTTGTCAAGAAAAATGATTTGTGACGAATATCCAAAAACTAACATTAACATTCAAAGAACTAACAAAAAAGACAAACCATTTCAGAGACCTCCAAAAGTATCATAAACCATTCAAAGTTAGGATCAAAATAGACCAATTGTTCAAAACTCCAAAAGTATCAAAACTCCAAAAGTATCAAAACCAACCAATACACCAATAGTTTCTCCAAAAGAACTAACAAAAAAGACAAACCATTTCAGAGACCTCCAAAAGTATCATAAACCATTTCAGAGACCACCAGCATCTCCCCCCCTGTTCGATTGATTAGATGACCCAACACCACAATTTCGAAACTGTCGAGTAAATCTCGGGACATTCGGCCTTTCTGGTATTACTACACGGGGCCTAACCGGTGGAGCTTCACTTTGTTGATTGCTGGAGGATGATTGACTTTGTTGTTGTTGTCTTCCACCAGTTCCCCTTGTTGCTGCTGATGGTGCGGGTCCCCTGCATCCCCTTTTGTTGTGGCCGTGAGTATGGCAAGTGCTGCAAAAATAGCCACGGCTCTTATTTCCCGCTTGCTCGGACTTATCCCTCCTTCTCTGTGTTCTAGGCCTGCCTGCTGCTCTAGATAGCCTTGGGGGTTTCACAACATACCTTGGCTACGAAAGGTCGAGAAAGGGTATAAGGAATTGGTATGCCAGATGAAAAAAACCAATGAAATTTTACAATATTACCTCCGCCCAAGTCGATTCATCTGGGATTGGTGTAACCCTGTGTTTATACGTCTCCCTGTATGCTTTGACAGTGTAGAAATAGCTACAGTACCTAAAAGGGGTCAAAATAGAAAAAGGGGGTCAAAATAGAAAAAAGGGGGTCAAAATAGAAAAAAGGGGTCAAAATAGAAATAGGGGTCAAAATAGAAATAAAGGTCAAAATAGGAAAAGAACAGTAGAAAGGACTTACTTCGTGAAGTTTTCTCTTCTTGGGGTAATTACAGCAACAACGTGAACACAAGGCAATCCTGAAACCTGCCAGACGCGACATGTGCATGTTTGATCTTGCAAATTAACTTGCCAGCGAACTCCACTCCTTACACTCACATTCCAATGAATGTCGTCAGAAGGTTGAACCTCGTAGTATCGAACCCTTTTCTTAAGCTTCTCTAATGCACGTTCAATCTTAGGAACCAAACCATCATCAGACCATGCTTTTGCTTCGGACCTTCGCTTATGAAAGGAACCCATACACATCAGCCAATATTTCTCTATCATTTTGCACAAAGGTTTATCTCTCATCTTCAGAATCATACTATTAAAGCTTTCAGAAAAGTTGTTGGTTATGTAATCACAGTTGGAAGTGTGGTCGAAGTGTGCTCGAGTCCAGGTCGAGAGAGCCTCTCGTTCCAACCATCTTTTTGCCTCAGGACTAACACCTTGCAGCACAGACATCCATTTATTAAAGTCTGCTTCTGTGCATGACCTGGCTGCATTCCACACCAACTCCTCCAAATGTAGACCAGCATGTACTCGCTTGAAGTTCTTGTACATATGTCGGAAGCAGAACCGATGTCTTCCACTGCCAAACACAGTATCTACAGCATCTATCAAACCCTTCTATCTATCAGACATAATCGTCAATGGTTGTTGATGCAATGTCAGTTTAGGACCCACGGCTGAAAGAAAGTTCAACCATGTCTCTTTGCACTCATTCCGACACACATAAATAGCAATGGGAAAAATCCCATTAGTAGCATCAAGGGCAAGGATAGAAAGACATACACCTCCATATTTTCCCTTCAGGAAACACCCATCTAATCCCAGTATAGGTCTACAACCTTTCAAAAAACCTTCAATGGAAGCTTTGAAACACACACACATACCTAATGGTCAAAATAGAAAAAGGGGGTCAAAATAGAAAAAGGGGGGTAAATGGGAAATAGGTTCCAAACTGGAAAGATTGAACATACCTGTGAATGTTTCGGTTGCATCATGCCTAGAGACTGTAGCTATACTACCTCGATTGGATAACAAGATTTGTCGAGCCATCTCAGGTGTCTTTCGGTAACCCTCTTCAAAATTCCCATGCACCTTCTCCATCATGAGGTTTCTAGCACTCCAAGCTGTTTTGTAACGAATGTTGACACCCTTATTAGTCTTCACCCATGCTTGAATGTTATCCGGTGTGAGAGCTGGGTTTTCAACAAATAGATCCATGAACACTCCCGAAACCCATTTCGCATTAGCCATCGGATTTTTATCTTCAGCATCAGCTTGACAGGTATGAACTAAGTTACTCTTACCCAACTTATAAGTGAATCCATCACTGAGTCTAGAAATGTATACATTCCATTTGCATCCGTCAGCCTTGCACTTATACTTCAATCTCCGATTCTCATTCCTAATTTGCTGATAGGCAAACCGATTAGCAATTGCATGAGTTCTAATTGCTGCTCTTGCTTGCCCAATTGTGGCCCATGTCTGTCCAACTTCAAGCACATTTCTATTTTGACCCACTTACTCTTCATTATCTTTATCATCTTCAGAGGACGCATCCTCATTCTGATAAAAATCAGCAAACTCTTCAAATCTGGGGTCATACTGATCTGTACCTTCTCCTTCATCTGAATAATAGTCACCTTCATCTTCATCTGAATCATCATTTGAGTGGTATCTATCTTCTGGGTTGACATCACCTCCTAAATCTAAACTACCTTCATTGTCAACTTGATGATCAACTGTGGCTTCTGTTACCACTGAAACTTGAGTACCAACTAACTCATCACTAACCCCAACCATTCTTCTCAGTATGTCTCTCCAATTATCTTCTTCAGATCCTGTCATGAATCTATCCCAGTCAAATGTGGACCAATCTATTCCAGTTTGGCCCCCTATTCCAGTTTCGCCCCCTATTCCAGTTTCTCCTAATTCGGCTGATACTCCTACAGACCCATGTTGGTCACTGAGTCCTTCATCAACTACCATCTCAGATACCCCTTCATCCACTGCCACTGTTACTTCTCGATCAACTTCCATTTCTGAAACCCCTTTGTCAACTTCCATGGGATCAACATTACCCTCAACGTTTTCTTCCTGACTAGAGGGATGCATTTTCTTTCTTGAAACATGTCTTTTAGGTTGACGACTAACCCCTTTTGACCTGCGACGACAAGTAGCCTTTTGCTTTGTTCTTGGTGTCTTCTTCCAACACAGGTAAAAGTCAGGAAGGAATGGGGGAATTTCAGGGAAATCGGCATAAACAAAAAAGTGTAGAAAACCACCACCATAACTTGGTACACATGCCATAAAGCTGGTCTCCAGATCTGTATCATTCTTAACAAATCCTATATGCTTCTCAACTTGTATAATAGTCCACAAATCAAGAACAGTTCCTGCAGGGATCCCCATTTCATGGCAAATGTAGTCCATAAATCTATCATATGTCATATGATCTTCAAGTGGATAACGAACGTCTTCGATTAGTAAGGTTTCTCCTCCAACATATTCTGAATGATGAACATCATTCCATTCCGTTTCTGGAACCCATTCACCACCATAATGCACCTGAACATCAACCATTGAAGGTGGATCGAACCGGATTTCATCATCATCCATGTTTGAACTACTACTCATGTTGGTAGGATTTAGGGCAAGGAGAGAGAGATTTTTGAAGAACAGAGCGAAGAAGAAAATGACAGAAAGAGAGAAATAGAGAGAGGGAGACGCGTTTTGTAAACTAAAGAAGACGTGTTGGTTAAGGAATGACTGAGGGAGACGTTTCACGAAACCGCCGCTTCATATTCTGCTGGGTAGGTGTGGGCGTTTTAATGGTGAGTAGTCATTCACCCACTGAATCGATGGGAAAAGTCTGGGGACCCTAAATCTTCGCGTGGACCAAGGGGGTAGTTACGGGCAGGGGTATTGCGGGAAGTAAAATGCCAGCGCACCAAACCCTAACGGTGAAAATGACGGAAAGATGGAAAATGGGGCCATATTGGAAGCTGGTCATCTTTAGGGGGCCATTTTGGTCAGTTGGTCATCTTTAGGGGGCCAAAATAGAATTAACCCATATAAATTACATGACTTTTGTTGATGTATTTTTTATTGATGAGGAAAATATTTAATGAAGGTGGTAGTCGGAGATGTATTGCCCGTGTTGATTTTAGTTGTTTGATCTCTCTAATAAAGCTCATAAGTTCTTGCCAGGGTTCATGCTGCACAAGAAGCGAAACTGGAAAAGCTTCAAATAGTACAAAAAAGTACTTTCTTCTTCATTTGATCCACAAGGAAATGATCTAATAACCAGTTTCATAGCAGTGGATGCTCCCTCCCTAACCAATGTCATAATTGGGAGGTGGAGGAGCCACCAAATTCAGGTTATCCCGCCAACAACTCATCAGGTGAAGACCGCTAAGACTGAAGAGGAGTGAGTCGAAGAAAGTGTTGGTTTCATGTTTACGGATTCAGATTCTTGACAATTAAATAACACTATTATACTATAATATAAATATAAAAATGAAACTTATCTTGTTTGATCGAGGCGAGTGGTCACTCTTTCCTTAAGACAATCATGTCCCCGCATTGGTGCTCACGGTTCTATGGACATTTGTCTCCCATGATACAACGATCGCGTCGTATAGAAACAAGCACTACAATTATATACGCTCCATCGAACTTTCCAATTACTATGCTCTCATTGACGACTCTAGACTTCTCAACTTCTATCTTCAAATACTCTACTAAAAGCTGTCCAAAAACTTATCTTTTTAAAAGAGAAATCAAATTGAGTATTTATAGAGTTACTCGTGACTCTACAAATCCACAAGATGTCCCTCCATTTGGGTTGTGACTTCCCATAACTTGTGTCTTTCCACAAGTAACCATTAGATTTAATTTCACTCAAATAAAAAATTATTTATTATGTAAACAATTTTCCAACAGAAAGAACAACGATATCTTTTTTATATTTCTTTTATTTAATAATTTGAAATTTAATATCCATAATATTTCTCATTTTGTTCTTCCTTCTCCATTACTTCTCTAACTTATCTTCCCAAAATCTCCCACCCCTATTACTCTTATTTCTCTGAAATCGGAAACAAAGTTAAAGAGATAAAGAGAAAAAAACATCAAACAAAATCTCTTGAAGCTCTTAATACATCTTCCATGAGACGTCCATAACAAGTTAATTTCTTCATCCATTAATCTTCCCGAAGAGAAGTAAACACATCCAAAACCCTAAAAATCAATTAATTTTGATCCTTAAAATATACTTTTCATCACTTCTAAACATATTAGTTTTGTTCTCCATATGTTTTAGGGTTTAGTGATTTGAAGGAAACAAATCTCTAGAGAAGAAGATGAAGAAACGAAAAAACGCTTGGAAGGAGTTTAGGGTTTTGATCATCAAAGAGATTTTGTTTAAGTTTATAAAATTCCTTCTAAATTCTTTTATAAGATCTTCTAAAAATTTAAATTTTTTGAACTCCAAAATTGGAAGCCCTATAACAACAAATAGAAATAAAAAATGAGGGGTTGAGCAAAAGCCCAAAATCATGTGGGTAATGAGAACCTCATCCTGTACACAAATTCGTTGCAGGTCCAAATATCTGTGTTTTATCAGTAAGAAAATGGAAATTACAAAATTGGATGTATGTTACACGATATTTACACATTTTTCATTAAATAAAATCCCGTGCAAATCTCAGAACTGACGTACATGACATCTTTTTTTGGTAAACTACATATGTGTCATCCACTAAGATAATGACACATATTTTCTTTCTTTCCTTTTCTTTCTCCAAACTGAAATATCTCTCTTTAAAATGATTTTTCTCTTTTTTTCTTTCCAATTCCTATTTTCTCTATAATTTTTAACCAATTTCGAATTTCTCTCTGAATTTTGAGTTTTTTTCCTTATTTTTCTCTCTCTATATGTTTATTTATTTTTAAACATATTTCTTCTCTCCAATCTTAACTACTTTTCTGCTCTCAATCTTTCTCTCCTTGCACACTTACAAATTTTTTTCAAAGATCCTATACTATAAACATAATTATGTCCTAGACACTTCTCTATGTAAATAATAAAATGTCCTTTACATTACTTTCAAAACGTAAATTATTTTAATGAAAATTTATAGGACATTTTGTTATATACAGTACATAATAAAATTTCCTTTGCATTCCTTTCCAAAGGTAAACTATTTCAGTGAAAATTTATAAGTCATTTTGCTATATACTGGACATGTTGTTATGTACTGGATATTTTGATTTCATTCACAAATTCAAGGATCTAAACCATTGTTGATTCATTCACACAACTCGTAATTAGAACCCAATAGGACAGATCTTACAAACATCTTACAGATAAGTCCAAGTTTGATCACAAATAGTAGACCAAATTAAAAGAGATCTTCGACCTGGTTTAAAGATACCAGATTTGTTGTTATACGATTTAATTTTTAAAAACCTAGATCTTAATTTTAGGATTTTAAGATTCATAAATCCAAAAAAAAGTCAAAGATTTTATTTTAAAATCTCTTAATAAGAACCTAACCATACTAAACCGACCATAAATCAACAGTCCTTGATCTTCTGAACTCAAATCGAAAATTTCTCCAAATCCGTGAATCTCTGTTTAAGAAAAAAAGAATTCGCCATTAAATTTTCACCCAATTTGATTTTTCCAAATTTCTTCACCATTAGATTTCTTCAAAATATCACACCATTAAATTTGATCAAATCTGTTCACGAAATCGAATCCATCCAAAATCAATAACCGCATTTCTATTTTCTTCACCATTAAAATTTTACTAAATCTCCATTCTTCACCATATTCCCTATATTAGAGAACCCTAAATCCATTTTTTATTTTATTTTTTTTGTAATAAATTCATCTATTGTTAAAAAGTTCTTAGAGAGAAAAAGTAAAACAAGATACATAAGAGAAGTAAAGAGTGAGGAAGATTAATAATGTTCACGTTAGCTGAGGAAGATATGTCCTACCCAAGGGCAATAAAGGGAGAAAAAATGGAACAAAGTAATTCTCTGACATTTGGATTTTTTTGTTTTTGTTGAGATCTCTGACATTTGGACTCTAATCCACTATTTCATAAAAAATCAGTATCAGTTAACTAATTTTGTGAAGTAATTTATTCTCAGATACTTTTCTTTATCTCCCAAAGTCGTCACGAAACCTTTAGCTCCCATGCCAAATGCCTTAAAAAGTCTTCACTCTTAGCTAGAGGCGTGGGTGGAGCTCTCTATCTATTAGGCACTAGGTCGTCGCTCCAAAGACAAAGGGCAATTCATAATCGGATCCCGTCATTATTTTTTTTTCTTAGGCGTTCGGGGACACGGCGGTAAAAACTTTGTACGTCCTTATAATTTCTCTCCCTCTAAAAAAAAAAAAAAAAAAACCTTTGTTCAACTCGAATTTCTCAGCCACCAAAACCCCCAATCAAATTTGAGAATTGAAATTAAGGGCCTGTTATTCGTTCAGAACTTTTTACTAGATTTTTTTTGTTCCGGACTTCCAAAGATCTCATAACTTCTAAGTGTTTTGACACATAAATGTTCAAAACTTTAATGGTTCAGAAACTTTAAAGTTTGAAACTTTTAAAAGTCCGGGACATTAAAGTTTTTAATCATTAAGTTCGGAAACCTTTTTATTAAAAACTTTGAAAATCAGGATTTTTTTTGTTAATCAAATTATATTATTTCAAATCTTAGCCGTCCAAACTAATGTTTGATATTACAATGAACGTTATATTATTTTAAGAGCTAAACTTGATTTTAGAATGAAAGCTCAGGACGTTCCCATATTACTGGCTATAATATTCCAATAAATAAAATTTAATTTCTATGTACAAAGTATTATTTTAGAATTTAAGAAGAAAATAAAAAGGTAGGCTCTCAAAATAAATACTAAACACATAGACGTCTTCGACTCGCGTAAAAAGAATTAAAAGTAAAAAAAAAATCAATTGCTTATATGAAAGAATAATTTTTTTTATAAGAGGTGGATGCTATGGAGACAAACAAATTATATTAGGAGTTCGAGGGGGGGGAGGGG
>BEHA01003372.1:0-20718 GCA_002897215.1 Eschscholzia californica subsp. californica
CTCTCTCTCTCTCTCTCTCTCTCTCTCTCTCTCTCTCTCTCTCTATATATATATATATATATATATATATATATATATAAATCAAAATGCTTGAGAGAACAAGAAATACTTTCTTCTTAGATATTGATGAGAGCATCAACCATGAAACACCCACAATTACAACAACTTTAGAATCATCAATTAATGAAAGATCTTCTTCTAGTACTAATCCAATTGGACTTGGAATACTCATAGATGACTCTTCTCTTGAGTCAAACATAAAATCAAATGTCATATTCAAACCCATTTTTGTAATAATTGGATCATCCACAACTAGAAGAAGTCAAATTTCATCATCAACTTCTTTTCCTCATGAAGATTCTAAGTTTTTAAAGACATGCTGTCTTTGCAGGAAAAAGCTAACTCCTCAAATGGATGTTTTCATGTACAGGTAATTACTAATTACTCTTAGATTGTTTTCTTTCTCTCTTTTTTTAGATTAGTATATTGAGCATAGACAATCCTTTTCCTCTTCACCCATCCCTCTTTTTGCACTCTCCATGGGCCTCAGACTGAGCAACCTCAGGCCTTGGACTAGGCTCAGACCTCAGTCCATGGGCTTTGGACTACCGCGTGAAGATGGAAGCGGGCCCAGAGTAATTTTGGGGGCGCTTATGGACCCATCTACTGAAATATTTACTGTTTTATTTTGGCCAGCGCTTTGGGGAAAGCTAAATAGTTTCCGGGGTGTGAAGACTTGGTCAAAAATTGGTCAAATTTGTTTGACAATTTTATTTAGGGGGAAAGCAAAATAGCTTCTCCACCTCACCTCTCTCTCTCTCCACCTCACTTCTCTCTCTCTACCTCATCGTCTTCTTTGTCGAAGGTCGCCGGCCGGAAAATTACCTTCAAACATAATTTTTTTATCTCTCCCTCTAAAAAACAATTTTTTTAAAAAAAAAAATCTCTCCTCTCTCTCTCTAGATCTGGTTCACCAGATCTAGAGAGAGATATTTTAAAAAAAAATTACAGAGAGAGATTAGAAAAAAAAAAACTTTTTTTTTCCTTAAGTTGAAGGTCGCCGGCCGGAAAATGAACGTGTCGGAGAAGACATATAGAGAGGTGAGGTGGAGAGAGAGTGAGGTGAGGTGGAGTGTTTTTTTTCATTTCCCCTTAAAATTTATTTCCCCGGAAAATTTCTAAAATTTTACATATTCCCTTTAAAATTTCACACCCCGGAAACTATTTAGCTTTCCCCAAAGCGCTGGCCTTTATTTTTTTTGGTTTTGCCGTATGATAGATTTATTGAATAGTTTTTTTTTTTAACAGATTTTGAAAATATTAACTAAAATAGGTATTTCATTTTCTATATATATATGATGATATAAACTAATTAAGGATTAAAATATTTGATTAATGTAGGGGAGATCAAGGTTTTTGTAGTGATGATTGTCGATGCAGACAAATTTTGATTGATGAAATAAGAGAGGATGAAGCTTTTACTAGCGATATATTTGCCTCATCTAGACGATATTTTCCAAACAATGTTCCCAAGGCGGGTGTATCAGGACATGGTGGTAGGGTATCGGCTGCTGCATAAGACTATTAGGTCATTTTAGTTGGATTTTGAGAGAAACAAATGTAATTCTAGAAGCTTAGGAAGAATTTGTAGTTTTAGAAGGAGAAATTTTGAGGGGTAAACAAGTGTAATTTTAAAACGAAATTTTGTTATTGTAAGATGATGATGTTTCGATTGTTCATATATAAATGAAATGTTGTCTTGGTACAGTGAGGTCAAGGTACTTTGACTTAAGGTCTTGAGTGATTTTGATTAAAAATAATAATAATAGGGAACAAGAAAAACTAAGCAAGTGCAGGACAGAAATTTTAGGTGACTTGTTGTGATTCGTGCTTCGATGATTTTGATCCATTGAATGACAAATCACGACAAACCACGTAAGATTTTTATTAGGAGTCGTTCTAGTATTTCTTGTTCCCTATCATTACTCTTTTGTTAAAGATTAAGTAATTTTGTGATATAAAAAGAACCATTATACCGTTATGATAAACTCAAGGGATGTTCTAAAGTACACTTTTAACAAGATCTTACTCGAAAGCATTGGCTGCTTGAAACGCAAATGTTATACCTAGTATGTGAAAGTTAATCCCCTCCCTTAGAGAAAAAAAATATGAAATCGAGGAAAAAAAGCATACATCTAGTAAATTTGAGGACTCAAAAAGAATCTAACTTTTAATGGTTTTCACCCTTTTCTTTCTACGAAAAACCTCTCTTCATCCCATGTCATCTTTCTCCCTCTCTTCATCCTCTACGAATCTATTCTCGTATTCTTCCCCCATCCACTCTCTCCTCCTTATTCTCTAATAATGGAGGATAACATTTTTGAAAAAAATATCATCTTATTATATTATTTCATTAATATTAATATCTTTTTAATTCTAATTAAGACGGACTTTCACTTCGAAACGGAGTTGAAACCACTAAAAGTAAAGGCGTGGATTGTTTTTAGTAACCTTGTTGGGGTAAAGATTATTTGTACTTAAGGCATAAGCCAATGCCTACCGAAGCATTTGAGGTGCCCAAAGGGTAACTAAGTTGCTTTTTGCGTTATTCAAAAGTACGATAACTTGCTTCAATTGAAAGAAGAAATGACTTCTTTTACTAACAGTTCCCTCAAAATTGATAGATGAAATTTGGGGTTTGATGTTTATAGAATCACCTAATTGATAGATGCTTCTTTTCTTCTCTTTCATGCTTACTTAAAAATTGATAGACGAAATTTGGGGTTTGATGTTTATAAAATCACCTAATTCTGATTTTGTTTTCAGGTTTCTAGGAGGCCTTCTTATACCTATTGAGTGAATTAAATTACCTGAGCAGATTGTATTAAAGAAGAGTTTGTTACAAGATGAACACACACTTTGTATGAAACCAGATCTTCAAATTACTCTCAAATTTATTAAAGAGATAAGTGGCAATACCCATATGACCAGCAGGGTCAAAAAGATTGGTTGGCTCCTTATACTCAAAGAGTAAGTTGGGTATTCCTCTTAAATTTCATTTTTAGATTTGCGATTCTGGGTATGCATGGACATTAGGTGTTGTTGATCCTAATAGTGGAACTGCAGCTTTCTTAGATGTAGTTTTTATAGATATATCAACCGGTTTCAAAAATATTTACTTGTTCAAATTATTTCTAAATAGAAATAGTCCACTTGAATTCTATGGATAATTTTGGTAGCTAGGAGGCCCAGCAAGTTGCAAAAGAGTGGATGGAGGCCTCAACAGACTGTTGTCTTGGCCAATTGGGACGCGGAGGAGTATGGCATGGAGATCTCTCTCACACACTCTCTCTCTCTCTCTCTTTCTCTCTCTCTCTCTCTCTATATATATATATATATATATATATATATGTTCATGTGTGTTGGTTTGTGTTGTCTACTACTAAATTTGACGATGTTGTTGTTGCAGATAGGTTCAACAGAATAGGTCGTGAATAATGGAAAAATTTAGCATCTAAAGTTGTTGCATATTTGAACATTAACTGTGCATCCTTTGGAGCTGATTGTTATGCTTCTGCAACTCCACAACTTGACAGGAAAATGTTAGCATCTAGAGTTGTTGCATATTTGAACATAGACTGTGCAGTCTTTAGAGTTGATTTTTATGCTTCTGCAACTCCACAGCTTGATGAACTTCTCATACAAGTCACTCAACAGGTATCTCCAAAGTTTTTATCACAATACCGAGTACTACTTGTTTATTTTATAGGGATATTCAGCATTACGGTCAAAAAAAAGTACCAACATTAGCATTTGGGTCAAGAGTTTGTCCATTATAGGGTCTGGGTCACAGACTAACTGTTGAACCAGTTGACTAGAGACGGTCATTAACAACCGTTAGTTTGTGACCCAAGTACTAATGTCGGTACTTTTTCATTGAGCATAACGCTAACTTTAGCTTTTAATCATTGGAATAGGCCGGGCGTCTTAAGGGAAGTTGGTGAAAGATGTGTGGGTTTGAGTGATGTACACATTTCGATGGAGAACTTGTCAGATTTGAGAACTTGTTAGACGTAGAACGGAGCCTAGTCCTAAGCTTGTTCTTCCACCATCGTTAGCGTTGTGAAAGACACGAATCCTGACAGACGAACCCGCCAATAGAGAGTCTTGGACACCGACGACCTACCGTTAGTAGAAAGACAAGTTGTGTTAGCATAGGTCAATCTACTGGATTACTGCTTAGCATAGGCCCCTTCAATGTATCAAGAAAATAGTCGTAAAAACTCGTCCAATGAGATTCCCAGAGGACACTGTATCAAACGCTCAGAAAGAAAATTAAGTCCATGTGATATTTGTGAAAAATATTTTGGAAAGTATAGAGAGTTCCACGATAAAAAGGATAAGTGCCATGAGAGCAAAGAGAGCGTGATCTAGAGAATTTGTAGGGAAAAGAATATCATATTTCGGGACACTAGTACAACAATTTTCGCATCGGAAAGATGCAATGATTTGAGAGCGCATTAAGTGTAGAATAAAGCATGTTCCCTCTACGATCGACATATTGAATTCGATGAACGTTTATGTTTTTGAATTACATGGAAGTTTTTTTTTTTTTTGAAACCAAGCGAAACTATATTTCATTCATAATTGATTCAATCACAAGTTACATGGATGATAATTTTTATTTCTTTAAGAACTACATGAGAGTTACATAGGATAAGTTCATTGAACTTTCGAATGTAAAGTGCCTCATGAAGGGAAAGAAATTGATCAGACACACACTCAAACAAAATACCCTAAAGGTCGACAAAAGATCCTGAAGACCAGTGGCGGATCCATGTGGAGCCTAGGGCGGTCTATAGACTCCCCTCAACTTCTTCGACGAAGCTTATAAAATTTAATTTTAAGAAAAAAAAATATTATAACTCCAACGATATAATTATCTTCATGTTACAATAATAAACACTACAAATTCTTGGCTCAATGGATGGAGGGTTGCGTATCGGCCCTTATGGTCACGGGAAGCAGAGTATAGTCCAGTCCGTCTTTTATATACATAACATTACGATAATAAACACTACTAGTTCTTGGCTCAATGGATGGAGGGTTACAAATCTGCCTTTGCGGTCACGGGTTCGAAACCATCTTCATGTAATTTTACTGATATTTTTTGTGAAGCAGAGCGTAAGGGGACCGATTTTGACACTACTGCCCTTCTTTTTTTTAGTCTATTTACATAAAAAATGATTTTACATTATCCGTCGGATGTGATCTCTATTAAACTCTCAAATAGAGTACAAGATAACTTGGTCATTCACATAATGGTTATAGCTTAGGTCAATTCCTAGATAGACTATGTGGCTCCCAAGTTCAAATCCCACAATCCGGTTTTCTAATGAATAACTTGCAATGAAAATTCGACTCCAATTTTTAATGTATAGATTACAAAAGTATTAAATTTATCTAAAATATTAAGTTTTCAATCTCACAATGTCAATTCCCAAATACACTATGGGGCCGCAAGTTCAATCCCCGGAATTTGTTTTTGTAGTATTTTTTTATCTGAGATTGTTAATGAGATAATTATGAAGAACTTGCTATGAAAATTTGAGGTTAATTATGAATTTGTGGATTATAAAAGTATTAAATTAATCTAAAATATTAAGTTTTTGAATCTCTAAGTGTCAATTATTTATAGCTATTAATTTTGTGATGGTAATTTTCGGAAGGGACATAGTAATTTTTTAGACCCCCCTGAAAGTAAATTCTGGATACGCCACTGCTGAAGACCGAAAATGAAAAGATCCTAAAAGTCGACACAAAATATAGAATTAATACTAAAATTGCTCCAACCGAGAGAACCACCGCCTCCAATGAGTGTAAATTGCAAGGCAACTACCACCATCACTGCCGAACAAGTCTTTGAGTCCTTCTGTTTAGGCTTGTTACTTGATAGATCCAAAGATTCAAGAAGCTTCAAACAACCAAATCTTGTTGTTTCAATTCCTGTTGAACCCTAGAAATCCCAAATGTCACTTCATTTCTTCCTCTCTCACTCCATCAATCTGTTACTAAGTCTTTCGAATCCTTTAACAAATTAAAAGAATCGATGTGTGGTGAGTCCAGAAAACAATCCCTAGAAACTCAATCTTAGAAGGAAAACAACCCTGGAAACTATTTATTGATGGAGAACAAACTACAAAAGAAACATAAAAGGGTTTCGGTGAAGGGAGGACCCTTCGCCGGAGGAAAGAGACGTAGATCTGAGTACGGTTGAAGAGAGGGAGAGACGGTTATTTTTTTTTACAGATAGAGAGAGTATTGGGAAGTTTTGTTAGATTGATCAATATGCTTTTATTTTGGCATTATAATTTACTTTTGAGATATTTAGTTTTAGGGTTAACGTAAAGTACCAGCATTACCATTTGGGTCACAGACTAACGGTTGTTAACGACCGTTAATAGTCAACTGGGTCAAGGGTTAGTCCGTGACCCAGACCCTATAACGGACAAACTCTTGACCCAAACGCTAATTCTAGTACTTTTCCTTGACCTAAATGCTAAATATCCCTATTTTATATACCCAGAAACCATAAAACTAAACGAAGAGACCCGCAACTATTATGTTCACAAAGAGCTGTAGTAAGGCTGCAACCTTTTTCTTTCTATGCATAATGAGTTTTCATTCTAATTTTTGTAGGGCTACTTAGTTTGCCTGGTTTGTCAATCAGTCAATGTAATAATATTTTGTACCTCATTTGAAAGTTTGAGACCCGGATAACTCGTCACAAACTGTTTTATCAATGTAACAATATGTTGTACCTCGTTTGAAGGTTCGAGACCCGGATAAGTCGTCACAAACTGTATATGAATCACGGGTTGGATCTAAAGAATTCCCCACTGTAAGATTATAAGTCATTAAGTCTCACATCTTCAAGGATCATGACACGAAAATCTTTATCTTTTGAACATTAGGAGGTGGAGGTTCTATATCCTTTGTATAACATGTTATTTAAGGGAGGTATATATATATGTGTGTGTGTGTGTGTGTGTGTGTATTCTGTTACCCGTTTACATGTTATTGCGTTGTCATTAGAAGAAATCAAATACGCTTAATCGAATACGATTTAGGTGTCTTCAATGGAGTCTGAGTTATGAAAGTCGGTCATTGTATGTTGATGATGACCAAAATGTCGATAACTTGTTTACTTTTGTAGGAGCTTCAATGTCATTTGATCGGAAACTAAGTTTGAACAAAAAAAAAAGTGACATTTATGACGATTATTTAGGTGTCTTGGATGGAGTTGAGTTATGGAAGTCGGTTATTATATGTTGATGATGAGAAAATGTCGATATTCATGTAAGATACAAACGAGTTATTATTTGAATATCTCTATTTATGTTGTTCTCGGTTCTTCTTGTATGTTTTTAGGTACAACGATACAGAAAAAACTATGTTCCAAACAACTTGAGACAAAGAATGCTAGAGGAAGGAACATATAGAACCGGAAAAGGTGGTAAACGTGGAGTTCTCCGAACAAGATTCTTTTTTTTCCCATATTTTGTTCTTGAAACTCCTATAATAATCGTGTTACATAATATTCAGAATTTCAAAGTTTCAAACAACTTTCCTCATAGGTTTACAACAATCAAATACTTGAATAGAATAGAGAATGAGTTGAAATTTTGGTTACTTGGTTTTGACCCAGGACTTTGTTCTATCTCACTTGGCCACATTGCCAAACTACATATTGTGATCCAATGTTAGATGACAAGGTATAGTCCTCTTACTACTTTTCTGTCGGACAAACAAAAAGAAAAAGTAATTTGTTGCTAATATTAGTCTTATACACACGAGAAGAGGTGGTTGTCAGTAGCTACAAGCTGGGGTACTGTACTATGGATCATGCTTTTATACTTCTAAAGTACGATTATAAAAGATTCTTCTCTGAAATATCTCAAGAAGCAACAAAAGAAGGAAATTACACTATTGACTAACAAGTTAAAGGATGCTAGAACAGTGAAAAGAATTCGTCACTGGGTTCTTTCGATCGCATATATCCTTTCATTTTTCTTTCTTTTTCTGTCGTTACTTCTTCGAAGTTCATAGAATTACAACTCGGTTAGAGTTTTGATTATTCAAGTTCCCCAGTTACATCTTCCTCTACATTTATTTTTCAGTAAAAAATCCATTATTTGAGTCATGTATAGACTAACTTGAGAAGAGAAAGTGCAGGTTTGTTAAGCTTTTACATGGTTTAATATTTGTGAGTGGCTTCTGAGCCACCCCTTTCCTTGTAATTTGGACATGTGAGTATTAAACATATTTTTTTGGCAAAAAAATTCACATAATTGTTTATTTAGTTTATGTACTTACTTGGTAAATCTTTAAGGTGATGTTTGTTTCTATAATTGATGAATGTGACTCAGAATGACGTAAAATTGTCCTACTGTAATGGAGAAAAATCTGGCACTCAACCCTCAAGTAATACTAAATAAACATTCTGAAATCAAATTTGAGTCAATTCATATTGCAAAATGAGATTTGCGGCAACTCAATAAAACGCGAACACTACCTACATGTTGATTCAACATGTAACCTATAACTATATGAATTTTTTTTAGAATCGGGACTTGAAAATAGCATCCATACTTCAAATCATATGGGAGAATATGTCCGGGCCTCTCTTGCTAATTATCTATAGTTATATGAAATATTTTCAAAATTAAGACGTCAAAAGAGCATTCAGACTTCAAATCATAGACTATGCTTCACGCCTTCACCTCCCTACTTGTTATGTGAAATATTATTATTATTATTATTATTATTATTATTATTATTATTATTATTATTATTATTATTATTATTATTATTATTATTATTATTATTATTATTATTATATTTTAGGATATCCAACATCTTGTAGACAAAATTCAAATTTGATTAAATATAGAAACTATATTATTTCACCCAATATTTTATACGAATGAAAGAGTTTTAACATTTTTTTGAATTGAACTTAATTCTTTTTATTTTAATGTCTATTTAGTAGTTTTATTAATAAAATTTATGAAAACGTAATTGTTTTTATTTTAATGTCTGTTTTGTAGATTTATTAATTTTTTTCTATTAAAACTTAATTGTTTTCAGTTTAGTGCCTATTTTGTAGGTTTATCCATTTTTTTATGAAAACTTAATTGTTTTTATTTTAATGTTTGTTTTGTAGGTTTATTCATTTTTATATTTATTATTTTAGGATATCCAATATCTGCCAACCAAAATTAAACTCTGCTTAAATCTAGAAACTATATTAATTCACCTAATATTTTATACGAATGAAAGAGTTTTACTACTTTTTTGTCGTTACGGTGTTTTCCACAACAGCATAGATGGGGATTTGAATAAAGTAAAAGGAGGGAAGCATGATTTTAAGCAAAGAAATGTAATACGTACTTAATTGTTTTTATTTTAATGGGTATTTTGTAGGTTTATTAAATATTTTATTAAAACTTAATTATTTTTATTTTAATGTCTATTTTGTAGGTTTATTAATTTTCTTATTAAAACTCAATTGTTTTTATTTTAATGTCTATTTTGTAAGTTTATTAATTATTATTATTATTTTAGGATATCTAACATCTTTCAGACAAAATTTAAATTTTGCTTAAATTTACAAACATTATTATTTCATCAATATTTGATACGAATGAAGGAGTTTTAAAAAAAATTTCGTCGATACGGCGTACATTTCAATGAGATAGAAGAGGATTTGAATAAAGAACAAGGGCGAAAACTTCATTTTAAACAAAGAAATGTAGTAGTTATTTAATTGCTTTTATTTTAATATCTATTTAGTAGGTTTATTAATTTCCTTTTATTAAAACTTAATTGTTTTTATTTTAATGTCTATATTGTAGGTTTATTAATTTTTTTATTAAAACTTAATTGTTGTTATTTTAGTGTCTATATTGTAAGTTTATTAAAAAGAAATTTATTAAAGCGTAATTGTTTTTATTTTAATGTCTAGTTTGTAGGTTTATTAATTTTCATTATCATTATTATTTTAGGATATCTAATATCTTCCAAACAAAATTCAAATTTTGCTTAAATCTAGAACCTATATTATTCTACTTGATATTTTATAAGAATGAAAGAATTTTAACATTTTTTTCGTCGATACGGTGTATTCTTTAATGGAGATTTGATAAAATTAAAAGAGGGAAGCTTGATTTTAAACAAAGAAAAGGTAGTAGGTACTTAATTGTTTTTATTTTAGTGATTATTTCGTAGGTTTATTAATTTTTTTATTAAAACTTAATTGTTTTTATTTTAACTAGGGTATAGCCCGTGCCCAAGACACAGATAAATTTTGTTGAACATCTTACGTAGTTGTATATTTTGCTGTAAATGTGTTTTCGCATCTGAGATTTTTTGTAATTCTTGTTTTACTCTAATGAGTTGTAAAATCTATATAATAAAAGAGGTGGATGGGTGCTGACTGGGACAAAACTCTGGATAAATCCAGCCGTCTGTCCCACATCAGCATTCCTATCCGCCGTTGGATCAACATTGGCATATCAGTTTTATTTTCTCAAGGGACACATCTTATCACAGTTTCCAGTCATAAATTTCTCTCAAGGGACACATCTACTCAAGAGCACCGACAACCATTAATCTCTTATTCGTGAATCACGGGACTTCAGTATCATCAAACCTTCCAACGCCCTTCTTGGTCGACTGTTACATTTCTTCATCTTCTCCATCAATGACGATCGTTCTAGCTCTCATTCTCTCATCAGGTGTAATCCATCGCTACGATCGAACCCTAAACCCGTTCCTAATTCTCATCTTCTCCATCAGGTGATTATTTTATTTAAACTTTTGATCTTTTATTCAGGAGTTTTTGGCATTGTTTTGATTTATGGATTTCTTTCTTCAAGGTGATTTTGATTCTGTCTAAGAATATGTTTTTCATAATACAAGGATCAAATTAGTTTGAAGTTTAGAGATTTATGGATTTCTTACTTCAGAAGTGATTTGGATTTTATCTAAGAATCTGTTCTTCATGGTATTTTTGATGTGTTTGTTTTTATTATTTGTTGTCTATAGATTATGAAGGAGGTTATTGTTTTTTATCTTTGATCGTCGATGTTTATTACTAATAAAGTCATTTTAGTTTCTGAGAGGCGGTTTAGGTGGCTTGTGGCGGTTTGTTCATATTGGTGGTTTATGGAGCCAATTTGTGGCGGTTTCTAATTGTGAATTGGATTCACAAATTGGACCGTCTTATATTATTATAAATAAGGGGTTTGAGTGCCAATGTAAAACACATCAACGCAACTACTCAACAACAACTCTTCTTTAGAGAGAGCAAGGAAGAGAGAAATTATGTTCATAGTTTTGAGCGGTGTTTAATTTCTCGGTCGTCGAAGATCTAGTATAGAAGGTTAATTTCTATACGGTACCATCTTGGGACGAACTTGCGGGTTGTGTGAATCGTCTTCATCTATCCTTCAATAAAGATTTCTTGTTCGCCCGAGGACGTAGGCTTTAGGCCGAACCTCGTTAATTCTGTTTGCATATTTAGTTTTGGCATAGCTTTTCGATAATTTTCATAATCGGGTCAATTTCTAGGATAGGTTCGATAGCTTCCGCGACTTTTAATACTAACAATTGGTACCAGAGCCTTGTTGAGATTGAACGAAGAGAAGATGGGATCGAGAAGTGGTACGGTCAAATCAGGGAAATATGAGATAGAGAAGTTCAATGGGAAAAACGATTTTTCTTATTGGCGGATGCAGATGAAGAATCTGCTAATCTCGCAGAAATTACACAAGACGTTGACGGGAAAGAAACCAGGAGATATGTCAGATGAGGATTAGGAGGAGTTAGATCTCGAAGCACGGGCAACCATTATGTTGTGTCTTGAGAGGGACGTGGCGTTCCTAGTAGACGGAGAAACAATGGCGGCGAGTGTGTGGTTAAAGCTAGAAAACAATTTCATGACGAAAACTTTAACGAATCGGGTCTACTTAAAATCCAAATTATTCACATGTAGAATGGAAGAGGGTTCTTCTATTCAGGAATATGTGAATAGGTTTGACAAGATTATCTCAGATTTGAAGGATATTGATGTTAAGGTTGAGGATGAAGACCAAACCCTCATATTGTTACTTTCATTACCGAAATCCTATGAGAACCTTGTTCAAACTTTGATGCTTGTTGGTGATAGTCTAAGCATAGCGGATGACCTTCGTAAGGTTGCTACTAACAGTATGGTGTCGGGTGGAGTAGACAAGGAACAAGCACAAGAGTTGTTTGTAACGAGGGGAAGGAGTAATGAAAGGGGAAAGGGAAAGGGAAAGGGCGGGAAATCTAGATCCAAATCTAGAGGCTCTTTCAAGAAAACGTGCTTTAGTGGTGGTGAGCTTGGACACTTTAAAGCGGTTTGTCCAAAGAGAAAGTTGAAGCAAAAGAACGAAGGCTACAAGGGAAAACAAGAGATGCAAGAGGCGGGATATGTGTCAGAAGACCCTGACGAATGTTTCTCGGTAACAGAGGTGTCTGAGAAGATCTCCGATAAGTGGATGCTTGATTCAGGGGCGTCACACCATATGTGTCTAAATAGGGAGTGGTTTACTACCTATAGGAGTATAGATGGTGGTACTGTTATACTGGGTGATGATAGTATATGTAAAACTGTGGGACTCGGAACAATACGGATCAAGATGCACGATGGAGTGGTGAGAACATTGACGGACGTAAGACACATACCCGATTTGCGAAAAAATCTAATTTCCCTTGGTGTGTTGGAGCGGAACGGCTGTAAGATAATTATAGAGAATGGCTCTATAAAAGTCGTTTAGGGTTCTTTAATGGTAATGAGAGGTACTCGTTACGGTAATTTATATAAACTTTTGGGGACAATAATTACGAGAGATGTAGCAGTAGGAATCAGTGGAAGGGATCCAACGGCTAGTACGAGGCTTTGGCATATGCGCCTTGGGCGTATGCCGGAAAAGGGTCTATCTTTGATGTGCGGGAAAGGCTTGTTGAAGAACATGAAGAAGCCTTGCATGGAGTTTTGTGAGCATTGTGTGTTCGGGAAGGCACACAGGGTGACGTTATCTACAAGCAAGCACAGGAGCAAAGAGGTATTAGACTACGTACATACCGATGTCTGGGGACCGGCAAAGTTACCTTCCAAGGGTGGTTCCAGGTATTTTGTTACATTCGTTGATGATCATTCGAGATTTGTCTGGCTTTATTTTCTAAAGCATAAGAATGAGGTATTCAACACATTCCTAGTGTGGAAAGCAATGGTTGAGAACAAAACTGGTCGAAAGCTGAAGACGTTAAGATCGGATAATGGGACCGAGTACACAGATGGGGCATTCAAGGAGTTTTGTAATCAGGAAGGCATTGTGAGGCACTGGACAGTAGTAAACACACCTCAGCAGAATAAAGTCGCAGAGAGATTGAACCGTACACTACTTGAGAAGGCTAGATGTATGCGCTCCAATTTGGGATTAGGCGTAGAATGGTGGGCAGAATCTGTTGCTACAGCTTGTTATATTGTGAACAGGTCTCCAAATTCTTCTTTAGATGACGGCATACCTTACGAGGTGTGGTCAGGTGAACATGCAGATTACGAGAGACTTAAGGTTTTCGGTTGTACGGCCTATTACCATGTTAAAGGTAACAAACTTGACAATAGAGCAAAGAAGACAATTTTCTTAGGATATGCTACAGGAGTCAAGGGTTATCGGCTATGGTGTACGGAAGACAAGAAGTTTGTAATCAGTAGAGATGTGGTGTTTGATGAGTCATCTATTGTAGCTATGGCGAAAGCTAAGGTGCCTAGTTGGGTCTACTAAAGCTCAAGTAGTGGAAGTAGAAGCCGAAGACCAACGGGTTTCTAGGAATCATGATCAGGTGGAGCATCAGGGTAATACTCAGGATGAGAAAATTGATGAACCCGATCATGAAGAGGCTCAAGGGGAAGGTACACAAGTTTTACAACAACAACAACAGGATTTTTCGGCACACACTAGGCCGAAACAGTTATATAAGCCGGTACAGAGGTTAGGTTCAGACAAACCTCTTAGGCATTACGGGCAGGCAAATCTGGTTGAATATGCACTCTCGGTGGAAGACGACGAGCCGGTCACCTTCAAACAAGCTATTACCGCGGCGGAAAGAGAGAGTTGGTTGGTTGCTATGCAAGAAGAGATGGAGTCTCTTCAAAAGAACAAGACATGGGAGGTTGTCCCATTGCCCGAAGGTAAGTCTGTTATTGGTTGTAAATGGGTGTACAAGAAGAAAGATGATTCTTCCGAAATCAAGGGTACAAGGTATAAGGTAAGACTAGTGGCCAAGGTTTATGCACAAAAAGAAGGGGTCGACTACAATGAGATTTTCTCACCGGTCGTGAAACATACTTCCATTCGGGTGCTATTGAGTATTGTTGCTCACAGTGATCTTGAGCTGGAACAACTCGATGTTAAAACCGCCTTCTTGCACGGTGATTTGGAAGAAGAAATTTATATGGCTCAACCTGAGGGATACAAGATTGAGGGCAAAGAAAATCAAGTATGTCATTTGAGGAAATCTCTTTACGGATTGAAACAATCCCCTCGCCAATGGTACAAACGATTTGATTTTTTCATGCTAAAGCATGGTTTTCGCAGAAGTGACTATGATTGTTGTGTATACATCAAGAAGCTTCGCGAAGGTGACTTTATTTATCTCCTTTTGTTTGTGGATGACATGCTTATTGCTTCTCGAAGCATGGTGGAGATAGATAAGTTGAAATCTCAACTCAGTCAAGAGTTTGAGATGAAAGACATGGGCGCTGCAAAGAAGATACTAGGAATGGAGATTAAGAGAGAGCGGTCAAGTAAGAAACTGTACTTGAATCAGAAAGGTTACATCGAACAAGTAATTTCTCGATTCGGGATGCAGAATGCGAAGGCGGTGTCAACACCTTTGGCACCACACTTCAGGCTCTCGGGAAAACAATCTCCCACTACTACGATGGAGAAGGATCATATGGATCGTGTACCGTATGCTAGTGCAGTTGGCAGTTTGATGTACGCTATGGTGTGTACTCGTCCGGATATTTCACAAGCGGTCAGTGTGGTTAGTAGGTTTATGGCAAACCCGGGGAAGACACATTGGGAAGCTGTGAAGTGGGTCTTGAGGTACTTGAAGGGTACCGCTGATACGGGTTTGTGCTTTGGTGGAGACACATGTCAAGTAAACAGTTATGTTGACTCGGATTATGCTGGCGATCTAGATAGAAGACGATCTACTACTGGTTATGTATTTAAGGTACATGGTGCTCCAGTTAGTTGGCGATCGATGTTACAATCTACAGTTGCGTTATCTACTATGGAGGTCGAGTATATGGCTATGGCCGAGGGTGTGAAGGAAGCATTGTGGTTGTGGGGTCTTCTGGATGATCTAGGGATTAAGCAGGAGTTCGTAGATGTATGGTGTGATAGTCAAAGTGCGATCCACTTGGCGAAGAATCAGGTCCATCATGCTCGTACTAAGCATATCGATGTCAGGTATCACTTTGTACGAGATGTCATAGAGGAAGGTGATGTTTCTCTCATGAAGGTACACACAGATGAGAATCCCGCAGACATGTTGACTAAAGTGGTGACGTGTAGCAAGTTTCAACAGTGCTTGGAATTGCTACAAATCAACTCGTGTTAAGTTGCCCGAAAGGGCGTAATGGCGACAAGGTAAACTTTATGTGAAGGGTTGGTAGAACTACGGTAGGCTTGATCCCGTAAAAGGGTACGTAGGCAGCCATGGTCATATGGTGCAGTCGGATGAAGTTACAAGAAGCATATATATCTTACAAGGAGTATCCTGGTGTTCGTCCAAAATTTGAAGTGTATCAAATTGTGTACGAGGTGGAGAATTGTGAGAGGCGGTTTAGGTGGCTTGTGGCGGTTTGTTCATATTGGCGGTTTATGGAGCCAATTTGTGGTGGTTTCTAATTCTGAATTGGATTCACAAATTGGATCGGCTTATATTATTATAAATAGGGGGTTTGAGTGCCAATGTAAAACACATCAACATAACTACTCAACAACAACTCTTCTTTAGAGAGAGCTAAAGAGAGAGCGAGAGAGCTAAAGAGAGAGCAAGTGAGAGAGAAATTTTGTTCATAGTTTTGAGCGGTGTTTAATTTCTCGGTCGTCGAAGATCTAGTATAGAAGGTTAATTTCTATACGGTACCATCTTGGGACGAACTTGCGGGTTGTGTGAGTCGTCTTCCTCTATCCTTCAATAAAGATTTCTTGTTCGCCCAAGGACGTAGGCTTTAGGCCGAACCTCGTTAATTCTGTTTGCATATTTAGTTTTGGCATAGCTTTTCGATAATTTTCATAATCGGATCAATTTCTAGGATAGGTTCGATAGCTTCCGCGACTTTTAATACTAACATAGTTAAATTTCTTACGTTGATACTTTTGTGCATTATTTTGTTATTTCACTATATTGATTTGAGATTTTTGATATTTTGTTGGTCTAATAAAATTTCATTTGATTCTATTACAGAAATACAGTTGAACCTAACAATGGACCTTATTACTTGGGGAGTTGTAAGGAGGTGAGTTTCTCAATTTGATTGTACACTATGTGTTTGATGAAATGTCTGACTAAACTTGGGTACATGTTAATACCTGTTGCGTTATAGAAAGTGGAACATCTACTAGCAGTTGAAAGTCTCAATCTTATTCGCTCAAGGTTATTGTATGTAGTCACCAATTTGTGTTGAATCTGAATATGTTATTCTCATTTTTTTCTTCATATTTGCTGTTAATAGCTATGTTTACTTTCCCCATTATCATCGGATTGCAATTACGTTGTTTCAACTTCAATTGTTGAAAGAGGATAATGTTAGCTTGTGGAATGCATATGAGGTAACTTGATCATTGAAGATATCTAGATTTTTCTTATCTCCAAATCCGGTGATATTGATGATGCTCATGCGTCATTATAATCCATTTGTAAGCAAGCTTTTAGTCCTACTTTTTGTTACAGTGCTCATGAATCTTTAATTATGAGTGTCGCAGTCACTTTGATCATGTGGGCCCTCTTGCCTACTTAACTGATATATGCGGGTATAACTGTGAGTTGTTAAACCTCACTCCGCTAGCTATTTCTTCTACTTTTCTAGCTCTCTAGACTTCTGTAAATTCTTTCACTAAAATTTATCAATTAAAATGATTGGTGACCTTAGTGGTGGAAACAATTAAATTGTTAGAAATTTTTTTAGGAAATTTGTAGGCGGGGAGTTGATTGCCAGCATTATCTACACCAACAGGCTTTGCTACGGCATCTAATTAGGTATTTATGGTTTCTGTGTGTTTGCTCCTCCATTTTGTTCTTATGTTTTCATGTGTTTTAGTTTCACAAGAGAGGGGTGATTCATTTTATCAGGTTTTATTATGTTTACAAACTCACTGTCAATTAGGATAAAAATAATTCTAGGACTCATGAGCTCACCTCTCTTTCTAGCTTAGGTAGTTTGCTAAGAAAATGGGAAATACTTTCTTTGTTCCTCTATGCTTCTACCTCCTCATGCTTTTATCTTCTTACTATATTGTTTGTAACATTCTATTTACTGTTTACTGAATTAGAATTGGAGTAGATGCAGCCTATGACGGTCTTCGCCCGGTTGTAGAGTTAAGTATCATGTGTGAAGGAAATGTGTGGAATTAGAAGTTAGTTATCATGTTCAAAAGCCACAAATGACTGAGAAAATTGTATAATTACTCACACAAATTAAAACAAAACCAACTCAGTCCTTATAATAGTGTTTGTGTCGTCCGACCCACATCAGCATTAGTCCTTTACTTCCTCCCGTTCCTTCTCAACGGACATATCTTCTCGGTTCTATTACTTCATCCTCTCCCTTCCCAAAAAATATATCTTCTCAGTTCCTGTTTTCCCTCTGTAAACCCTCAATCCCTCTTTCTAACACTTTAAAATCCTCCAATTTCAGTTACATATCTCTCTCTTGCAATTTCTTAATTCTATGTCCAGAAGAAACAAAATCATTAATTAGAAATGTATATAGCTTTGGTATTATACTTTTGGAAATGATAACAGACAGATGTCCAACTGAACCCGAGTACGGTGAGGAAAGAGATATTATATATTGGATTTCAACACATCTCAATTTACTCGAAGATACATTTAGAGCTCTTGATAAGAGGGTGTCAGATTCTTTCAGAGATAGCATGATCAAAGTCTTGAAGATGAGATGTGATAAAGACGTTCGTTGATGTTGATCCTTATATAGTCATAAATACTGAAAAGAATCTAAAGTGTTAATAGTTTAAGTTTTTCTGTTTATAGTTTGTTGGTTGTCTTCACAGGTTTAGTGATTGTATTTAGATAACTTAAATGTTGTATGGAGGAAATGATATGGAATTCGCGTTACCAATCATTTTTATAGTTTAACTTAATGCGACAGTAAATGGTTACTTATTTGTCGGTTTTGGGCAGATAAGTAGGCTTTATTTAGTAGTGCAACAATAGTTTCGCAATTCATTTGTTTTCACTTATACTTGAAAAGAGTTTTTTACTTGCTCTGATGATAGTTACAAATAGCATTAAAAGAAACTTGCAATTTCAAGAGTCTTACGGAGATAAATGAAGATCTTTCATCAATGAAAAAGAACAATTATCATCAATTGACTTTTAATCATTCTGATAAACGTAGTTGTTGATTTCTAGGAGAAGGTAAGTGTGGATGCTACGGAGCACTCAAGCACTTACAGGGGAGTTTGAGAAGCAGGTCAGTATGAATTGAGAAGAAATACATTTTTTTTTAATTCTGCTAAATATCTTGCATATCTCTACTAAAGATTTTAATCCGAAGCTAGAAAATTTATGTGGTTTATGTTGTTTGATTGTCAATTTAGAGTTTTTTTATCCACCAGGACTCTAAATTACTAATATTTTGTAGTTACTTTGCAATAGTTAGTTTTCTTAATGTTGTTCGATATTCTTCATGCATTACTTTTGTTGATGCAACTCATGCTTCTTTTGATTTATTTGAACTATGAAAATTTGTGACAATATTTCTAACTTACTAATCTTGTGGTATTAGATACTAAAACTCTTTGATATAATGTTACTTCAACTACAGAACTACAACAGTGTGGCAACCACATCGAAGTGGAAATGAATAACACAAGCATGGTTTCGTCTAAATCCCCTAATTATTTCGTTAAATGACAATTAATAGAGGAGCAAGATATAAATATAAGTCAAGGTAAAGAAATGCTTGTTGAAGTGGGAAAGATGAAAGAAAATAAGTTCCATTTATGCTCATTGCTTCAGTGGATTGATGATATATTATTGCCAGAAAGATGACCTGACCTACCAGAGTTTGATTTTGAATTAGGAGTTTCATAATTTATATGTCAATATGCTTTCAACTTGTGGATGTATGTTAGATTAGCAAATTTTGAGCATTTATTTTTCAATTATCTCATTGTCGGGTTTCAGGTTACAGTGTGGTTCATAGTGATTTGGATTAGTTTGGAGTACTCTGATTGATATGTTGAGTCAGGCTGATTGTAATCACACCTCCATTATTTGGTCTTTATTTAAACTTTGACTATCTCAACTGTTACTTTATTCTCATAAAAAAAAAACTGTTACTTTATTTTGTTACGGTGAGTGAAAGTAAGTGGATAAATTATTATTTCTACTTTATATGCTTCTGTCTTCTAGGTTTTTGACGCTTAAAGAATGTTAAGTGTTAGAGGAGAATACGGTGGGCACGTCCCTTAAAGAGAAGCAGAACTGAGCTTTGAATATTTTGGTAGAAGTTGAAGATTTTGAATACTTTTATGGGGATTAAGGGTTTTGATTTCAAATAAGGTTGTAATTGGATACTATTTTATCATTTACTTCCAAAATTTCTACCAATGGCTTGAACTATAGATAAAATACTTATTGTTCGCAATATGTCTTCACCGCTATATATACCACCGAATAAAACATTCAAAAACTTTTACCGTGCCTACGGCACGGGCTATAATCTAGTAAAAACATTAAAACTATAACTAAACTTAAAACAAAAATCAAATAAACAAAAAAATGGAGAATGTGTTTGACATCTAAACAACAAAATTAAATAATGGGGTATATATGTTTTGGAAAAGTGTCGACAAAGACCAAAACAAACTAAATTAAGTTGTAATTTTTTTTTGTTGAAAGAAATTAAGTTGTAATTTGATGAAAGAAATAGATTGCAAAGAGGAATTTTTGTCGCTACATGAAATAGTTTAGTTGAATGAGTTGAATATTGCGTGACAACACGAACAACTAATAAAAGTAAAATAATGTGATACTATGAATGTCAAACTAAATGATTTTTATAATGAGAGAGCCACCAGATAGAGATTAATGGAGTTTAAGGTTTTTCTCCCATAGAAGTTCAGGCTTCAATGTAAAGGCAAAATTCAAAGACGCATTAATTTGCAACCGGATAACCAAGAGCAATTACAGGTGCACCTTTAGAACTTTCCAATAAGTATGAATAAAGAATAGAGTTAATTCCTATATGGCCCCCTATTTTGTGACCAGCTTCCTTTATGGCCCCCAAATTTCTGTAAATTCAAATATGGCCCCCTATTTTCATGGAAATGTCATAACTACCCTTCCCATTAATATATTTTC
>BEHA01003372.1:31255-46987 GCA_002897215.1 Eschscholzia californica subsp. californica
TTTTACCTAACTGAGTCCTAAATTAAGTCAAGATTTTTTTTGTATACTCAGCGTTTTCCTTTTGTCTATTAATCTCTTATTTTCTTTTATTATTATTATTATTATTATTATTATTATTATTATTATTATATATATATATATATATATATATATATATATATGTATTTTACCTACGTCGTGATATTTGGCGTTTGATACATCATAGATGTGATAAGTTCGATAACCGCCCACTCAAACATTAACAACACCAGGTAACAACACCAGGCCTATAGCCTAACAAAGACAGTGGCCTAAAGCTCAACAACTTTATTAATACCTACATAATCTCAATTCAAATAACCAAAGATTTCACCTTCTCTGGGATTCGAACCTGGGACCTCCAAGGATTTTTAGAGTTTATGTCAACACCTTGGAACCACCAAATGGTATATCAAATCTCACTCTTCACGGCTGGGCGGGAACACGTAGAAACTTTGGTTCGCTTTTGGGGTTCTTTTGCTAGGTTGACTTTTATTGTTTCCCTTTAGAGAATCCGAACATTTTTTTTTGATGAAAGTAGAGGATCAGAACATGACAAAGGCAATTCCTTATTGACATACTAGTTATGAAGATTGTGTTTAGGTATATTTCTCCTACTTTTAAAGGAGGGTCATTTTATAGAAAGAAAGGCTACAATTACTTAGAAATTTTGACTTCAAAAATGACACGTTGATTCATTCAGGTAAAAAAAAGGGACTAATTTATAGTTTTTTTTGTTGAACTAGATTTATAGTTAAATTTTGAAAAATATTTGTCTTTTAATGCATCTTCTAAATAATCCTCTAAATAATGGTAGAATCTCTCTTTTATAAATAATCCGCATTGAACATTAAAATGGACTTAAACTTTTACACTCATCATCTCTAAACAAAGAAAGTAATAAAAAATATGGTATAAATAAAATATATTATATTACAAAAATCAATATTAAGCATCTCATATATAAATATATTATATTATTATATAAATAGTAGAGTTGTTTTTGTATATTTATTCTGTTGGCTTGTAAGCTTTCACTTTATTGGTCTTAAAACTGAATAAGGAGGGCACACGGAATACATGCAGAAGGCATGTGGCACAATTCTAGACTTGGGTGATGTCCATGTCTGTGTAGGGTCATCACATGATGTTTTATGAATCATCTTAGTTGCCCAAGTGATTGAAATGGTTGACATAAACTTCAAATATCTGGAGATATCAGGTTCTATTAGCATAGGAGGCGGAATCTAAGGTTATCGAACTTGAGTTATTAAAGGTATAAATAATTAATTTTTTGGGCTTTAGGCCTTTTTATTATGTTATCGGAATTTAGGCTTCTTTAATTTGTAGTTTAATTTCGGCGATTATCGTGCTTATCACATCTTGATGATGTATCAATGCCATCTAATGACAAAACGTAGAACGTAACACTCTTGTTCACGTGTGACGGTGTCACTTCGTGTCAATGTAGTTTTTTTCCGTATATCTTATCAGGCGGAATAGAACATCTAGAATTTATAGTTTTATCTTTTCTACCCTTTATGCAGGAATTTGAGGTGAACCCTAGTGAGGAATATGATGAGTACAAATACAAGAAAGATGCCCAACAGAGTGGTGGTTACGAAGGTGAGGAGGTTTTTGTGGAAGAAGAAGTGTCATGGTTCAATGCAGGTGTGAGAGTTGGGATAGGGTTAGGTTTGGGAATGTGTTTGGGAGTAGGGGTTGGGTTTGGTTTAGTTGTTAGGACTTACAAAACTACCTCTGGCACTCTTCAAAGGTTTATGTTGTAAATAGAGAAAGAGAGAGTAAAAGTCAATCACAAATGTGTATTTATGTTAAAGGCAACCTGGATGTTACTCTTAGATATTGACATATTGTGCATGTAAGTATGTAACTATTTATATGCTAGTTGCTTGTTAATTGTTGTCATTTGGATGTGTACTTTAGTGTTGAGGTACTTTTCTTTGTTGAAAGAGGAAGTTTAAACTAATACTGTAAGGTGCAATTATGATACATTTTGGAAATGAAAAATGAAACGTGACTCTAAGTGGTTTCTTGCTTTTTGATATCTTGCGATTTAGCTAGAATGTCAGCTTGACGTCTATTACCAACTCTATGAATGCAGATGAATCGAATGCTGCACGTTGAGGTATCTCTTTAAGGATATGTTGAACAATGAGAAAATAAACAAGAAAGCGGCAACCTAATTTCTCACCTAGAAGTCTATGACAACTACATTTCATTTTAAGATGTTAATACGTTAGGGAAATCTGAACCAAGTAGAACTACTAACTTTCCTCAACAACAAAAAAAAAAGTAGAAGTACTAACTTTAGAAACAACGATCTCAAAATGAAGCAAATACAACTACTAACTTTAGGAACACCAACCTCAAAATGAATCGGGGAAGACAAACAATTATAATATAACACGAAAACAATCCCCAATTACTTTGTTTGCAAACAGATGATTAAAGTTCTACAAACACCCAAAATGTGAATTTTGAGTTAACTTATAATAAATGTACGTCTTTGCTCTAATTCTCTTCTATTTTACATAGTTTTGAGGTTGAATCTCATCAGGTATCGTCTAGCAAGATTTTTAAATTTTTAAATGACAAAGCATATGACTCTTTTATTTCAAGTGTTGGTGCACCTCCTTGGTTTGTGAGAGAATAGTTCCACATAGGAAGAGGGTGATCTGGTAACAAAGAATGTAACGTCCGAGTCTTCTATATTCATTGCAAATTAGTTTTGAATTTGATGACCACAAAATTGACATGATATCAGAGCTAGGTCCACACGTGATACGTTTAAATACCAAACGTGGTCCATGTCACCCGAAAAACAAAACACGTGTTAGGCTAAAAAATGCCACATGTGAAAGAAAAACGTGTATTGGTGCCTTGGTTGGTTAACCATCTTGGTTTCCACCATGTTTGTGTTTTTTATCTTCTCTTGAATGAATCTATTTTGCCTTCTCTAAAAAAAGAAAAAAAACGTGTGAAAGAAGCCCCACGTCGGAGGTGGGTGATCTAGTAACCCGAAATATAATGTCTGGATCCTCTCCACTTATTGTGAATTGATTTTGAATTGAATAACCACGATACATTTATGTGTTATATAGTAATAGTGCTTAATTCAAGTGACAATGTAATTGCACTTCAAATCTAAGTTGTTGGAAAGAATAACATAGAGAAGAATGCAAAGATTTGAGATAATAAGAAACGATCTTTACGATTGTGGTGTTACAGTGAGTACGATATGTAACCCCACACACATTGTAGAATAATTAGAAAGAATCACTAGAAAGAAGAACCAAAATATATATCACCACAAAGTAGAAGTAGTCTTTAATTCTCATAGGAGTATGCATTAGTATGGACCTGCAGTATTATGAGCTGCTAGTGATATTATTGGAGTTGGCGTTTTAGAGTCTAGCGGCTTAAAAATTTGTCACTAGAGGGGCACCGCACTTTGTGTCTCACTGACCTGGGATTGCTTTACGACGTATCTTCCAATGACACACATCATAGTAGAGACTATTGTATTGATAAGGTGCTATATGATTGCAGACCAGCCATATGAGCTTCTACTAATATTGTCTACTGAAAACAAGTCGCCAAGAAAGGATGTTTAATACAAAGATAATGAGATTTTGTTTCTCAAACTTATTCTGTTCGTTGAAGGAATTTAACCTGACCTCTTTGTAAAATCAAACGTAATAAGAATATTTTATCTACGAAGAAATAGCTAAAATCTAATTTATTACATATAATTATTTTATATTTGTTGCGGCCCAAATCCTATCCGCTTTTGATGTGACATCTGGTACACGTTTTATTTATGGAAAGGTTTTCCAAACTGTCTCATTAGCGTGCCAACAGGTTGACCCAAATTGTTTTCTCTGTTTGTGTTAAACGGTCATTTGAAACGAAGTATATTCTAACTAGTGGAGCACTTCATCAAAAAAAAAAAAAACTAGTGGAGTGAACAAGGTCAAGCGTTCATCTCAGGCAACCTCGAGGTAGGTAGACTTGAAAATTCTATGAACAAAACCCGCTGTGGCGATTTGCACATCACCGGCCTAACAGGTCATGTGCTCACACTGTAGTGAGTTTTTCTAACTTAGAAGAATATAAAAATTCAGATCTATCACATAATAATCGAAAGAAGAAAGTGACATGTCTAAATAAATAAACACCATCCATATCTAAATAAATAAAAATCTGTTGGAATCGGAGCCTATTTTGGCTCGACCCGACTCGTCAACCTCAGAAGTGGAATGCACCATTGCATTCGTCTCGTCGAGCTCTTCAACTTAGAGCCAAGAATCACTCGAATCCGATTCCGGATGAATGAGAAATTCAAGTTTAAAGTTTGTTCGAAGAACGGTCAAATTAGGGACTAAAGTGTCAAACTCGGTTCCATCTAACGGCAGGCGTTCTGTCCGAGATTTTAGGAGAAATCTAATGGTCCAGATTTCCACCGATCTAAACTTGATTCAGACTTCAAGTTTAGTCCCTAGTTCCGAACAATTGTGTCTCTTAACCCCAACAGACATATGTACCCATTCAACTCCTATATAAACAACCCAAAACCATTCCAATTCTCATTCAATTCATTCTCTTCTAACAATTAGTATTCTGTATGTCTGGAATACTGATTGGGAAGTAATTTTAGTATATCTAGGAAAAGGAAACAAGAAGTTTCGAGTGAAGTTTGAATTCTAAAGCATCTATAAGATCCAAGTCATTCTCCTCTTCTCTTCTCTTCTAACAATTAGTATTTTGTGTGTCTGTAATATCTGATTGGAAAGTAATTCTAGTATTTCTAGAAAAAAGAAGAAAGAAGTTTTGTGTGAACTTATAATCTTAAAGCGTCTAGAAGATCCAACCGCATCAGTCCAAGAGCTCATATTATTTACGAAGGTTCGTCCGCTTTCAGAATATAAAAGTACCATCTTAAAATTCTGAAAGGATAGTCGTTGTATCCCGAAGGCATACACCCTAACGTTTGGTACTGTTACGGGAGTGTAAAATGTCTTAAAGAAAGAGAATTTATTCTCGCCTCGACTCCATTATCTTTTGTCTACCTCGGTTAATCCGAAAGAAGGAATTACTGATAAAGTTGATATTCGCTTATCGTTTATCTCTCTATAACTTAGAGAAAGGAAGTTCTTTACTTCAACCCAGACTCTGGCTTAATCAAGACCATACAGAGTTAAAGTAAACTCAAACCATAACTAGAGGAACAACAAAACAAAAGGACTACATATCAAATATATCTTCGTTCCTGCATTCGTCTTCTTCTTCCTTGGATTATCTTCTTCCTGTAGTTCTCTCTCACTTTCTATATCATAGTTGATTTACATCATAAATGAGCGACAACCAATTAGACTTGAACTTTGCAGAGGAATACGATGTGTGAGATAGACTTTTATAAAGGAAGCGACATGAAGAACGAGGAGTTTGATGTGGTGAGTTAGGGCTATTTATAGACCATAACCCCCAGACTCTAAGATAATGATCTTCGGTTTTAAAGATCTAAAAACTAAAGAGATATGGAAGTGGCTATGGAACCAGGTTCATGTGCGAGTACCTTGGTACCCTCTTTTGGTGTGGTGCTCACGTCTCGAATTCAGTTAAACAAATTTGAAAAGGCGCATAGCCTTGAAAATATAATGGGTCTGGCAGATAGTGCATGCTTCAAGCTTGAGGCTAGCTTGTCTTCCCATCACACACAGACATTTGATATCCGATGTGCAACTCCGACCCAAAAGGGGATTAGGATTAAAAATCACATTTCTACCCAAAACTAAATTAAGGGGTTCAACCTCAAAAAGTCAGCTCCAACACTTGAGGGGCTTAGGTCTAAAAATTGTGCTTGTGCAAAACACGAGTGTGAATTTTTTATGAGTGTGTGAAAAATGTGTGTCATCTCATGCATGTACGAAACACGTGCGTGAACTATTTACGAACTATTATTTTATTTTATTTTTTTGCAAATTTTCAGATTTTAAAGAGTGTGAGAGTAATATGGATTCAATCCCCTTTATAGGGGTTGAACCCATTTTTGACCGTAAGAGCCCAACGGTCTTGCGTCCAGGGGCCTTTAGTCTATTCTTCTTTAAGAGTCGATTGAAGGTGAGTTTCAGGTTGAACCTCAGTTCAATTCCAAACTGCAGTGGTTGGAGGGTCGGGGCCGAGGTCTAAATTTTTGAATTTTGGACCTCAACACCAAGGCCGTGTCTGGACCCGTGCGGGCAGGGCGACCGCACTGGGACCACCACCCATAAGGGTCCATTTTCGATAATATCCTAAAAAATTGAGTATATATATGAAAGATAGTACCTACACATACCTATCTTAGGCAAGATGGTTAGGTATAATTAGTTCCACCCATGTGACAAAGGTTTCAAAATTCACAGCCCGCATATCATTTTTGTTTTTCCTCCAGTTTTGTGATGTTTATGGTACGATTACTAATTCAATTTGTATTTCTGCTCTATTACACTTCCGTTTAACATTTTGTTACTTGGGTGTATTTCTTTCATTTGTAAGTGTTTTCTAGAAATAAAAATCTAAAAACTATAAACAATTCGAAAATATGTAAATACGTTTGTGAAAATCATGATACAAAAATACGACATTCAAAAACCCACTTTTAGATTGTAACATCTTGTTACTTGGGTGTATTTCTTTCAATTTTTTAAGTGTTTTCTAGAAATAAAAATCTAAAAATTTTAAAAAAATCGAAAATATGAAATACGTTTGTGAAAATCATGATACAAAAATACTACATTCAAAAACTCACTTTTAGATTGTAAACTATATCGTGTACAAAGAAACTATACCTTGTTCAAATTTTTTTTTTGTTCTTTAAGAGGTCAAAATTTAACTTTCGCACGGGGCTCCTAAATTCTCAGCCACGACCCTGCTTAACACAATAGTGCTGGAGTCGCTTTTAGGCTTCCGGGCTACATTCCCATCCCTACTTGCTCGCAGAGCATTATTATTTTTTGATTAAACCATAATTCCATTCATAAGTGATAACAATCACAAGATTACATGGTAGATAATTCTTATTCTTCTGAGAACTACATGAGAGTTACGTAAGTAAAGTTTACAGAACTTTCGAATGTAAAGTGCCTCATGAAGGGAAAAGAAGTGACAAGACATAATCTCAAAAAAAGACCATAAAGATCGAGAAAAGAAATCATCCAGAATGAAAAGACCCTAAACGTCAATCATTAAAGACCCTAAGGGCGACTCCAATGTGGGGCGGACTGGGACTCCCAATTTGAATTTGGGAGCCCCATCCCCTACACTCCACCCCGGGAGCCCGGGGGCTGGGCTCCCGGTGGGGCTGGGAGCCCGGGCTGGGATTCCAACGACCATATTTGGGGTGGATCCCCTAAAAAGGGGATCCTCCCCACTACTATATATATATATTTTTAATTACTTTTTTTTTATCTTCTTAAAATGTTTCGAACTACTTCTATTTTATTTTCTCTCACTTTTTTTTGTTTGTGTTTATGTTTTTGAAATTATTTCTCTCGAATAATATCACACTTTAATTCATAGTCGAAATTTGAAACACAAATCTCACACACGTACTTCACACACGTACATTATTTTGATTTGGGAGCCCCAGTTGGAAGCCCGACGTTGCAATTGAGAAAAGCGCCGGGGCTCTCAAAATTGGGAGCCCGAGTCCCACATTGGAGTTGCCCACATTACTGGCAGAGAATTATTTAAATGTAGGAATCTTCGTTGGGTCCCACCCACCAAGTAGTTCATTCTCTTGTCAAGACCAAAGTAGGCCAAACTTTTTAACATTTCAGTGAGAGGAAATTTTCTTCAAATTTATAGAAGCAAAAAAGAGAGAGAGAGAGATTCGGGGGAACAACAGTCATGAATCGAATCGACTTAGAAAACAAGAAAAGGCAAAGAAATGGATCGATGAAGTCCGACCCATCAAACCCATTTCAGGAAATTTTCAATTTCAAATATGTAAGAAGAACAAAGGAAAAAAAAATCCATAATTTTGTTTTTAAAATTTCTATTCGATCACGACAACTTGTTGTTTTTTCTTTCAATCTCGTGGGTACCCATGATTGATTGTATTCAATCCTTAATAAAAAAGAAAATCCCAGTTTTCAAGAGTTCATATTTTTTTTTTCTGTACTTTTTTTAGTTTTATTTTTTCTCGGTTTGTTTGGTTTCACTTTTAGTTTTGTGGAAAAGATTTTAATTTTCTCTCTCTCTCTCTCTCTCAAGATCTTACTAGGAGTATTTCTTACCTTAATTTTATTTTTTGGTGAGGTTTCACTTTGTTGGTTAATGTGTTTCGTGGCAGCAGATAAAATCTGATACAGTTCTAACAAATGAGAATTTAATTTCAAAGAAAGTTCTTTTTGAGGGTGAAAGTTGAATTATTAGAATTTTAGAGAGAGAGAGAGAAAGAATGATAGAGAGAGAAAGGAGTTAATTTTTTTTAATTGAAATATCCCCTTGCCAATTTTTGTTGATTTTTAAGGCGTTAGGGTTTTCTCCTTTCACTCTTTTTATTTATGTAAGTACTTCCCCTTTCTTTTGTTTTCCTCTCTTTTAAAGTCGGATTTGATACGAGAGTTCTAGGGCTCATTTTTTTTTTCGAACTTGGGTCTTCGTTAATTCCTAATTTCTTCACCTCCTTGTTGTTTTCTACTCCATTCTTTCATATTTCTTCCTCAATTTCCATCCTAATCGGTAGTTCTTACTTTGTTTCTAGGGTTTGAATTCGTTTTAGTAGTGAAGAGCGATAAATTGGTGGTTCTGGTTTTAGGGTTTTCTTTCTGGGTATTTGCTTGGGGGGGTTCTCAGTGATTCAACTTGAGTTCCCCTTTGTCTGATCTTACTCTCATCTTCTGGTTTTGAATGTTTGGAGTTGATTTGGTCATGGTGATCAAATTAGGGATTTGGTTTTAGCTTAGGTCTAATTTAGGGCTAATCTGATTTGTTGGTTAGGTTGCTAAGATAAGAATTTCTTCTTTAGTTTTTTAGGGGTTTTCATGTAATACATGATGTTTAATGTTCAAGGACCTCCAAAAAGTACTTGTGCCCTACTTGCTGTTTTCTGTGGAAGAAATCCTGTTTATAAGAAAAGGGAGGAATTTTCTGAAGATGGATTAAGGTACCCTTTCCCAGAGCTTGCTTCTTCAGGGCGTTTAGAGGTACAAATCTTATTCAATTCATGTAATTTCGTTTGTTTTTTCACATCTGCATTTAGTTTTGATTTTCTTTGTTGTTTTGAAGAATTTGATTTTGTTTCAAATTTGAATTATTTTTTTTCTTTCGATATTTCAATATAGGTTCAGACTTTGGTAAATCCGAAAGTCGATGAATTTCGCCAAGTTGTTCAATCATCTGAGCCAAGCATTGTGTATTTGCAAGGAGAGCACCTCTCAGATAGTAAAGAAATCGGATCTCTTAATTGGGGAGGTGTTGATTTATCATCTGCTGAATCCGTATATGAGCTATTTGATTCCTCATTACCCACCACTGTGAGTTGTTTTTTCCTATTTAGGACTTGTTAAGTGAAATGTGGATATGTTATTTGAATTTTCAACTGTAATTGCTGCTTTTGGAGCTTTTCGGGGTTAGGTTGTCTGCTAGTATGCCCCTTAATGAGTCTAGCGAAAATGCATTTTTCTCATGCTCATTTTTGTATGATATAAGCAATTCTCGTTGCATGTTTTTTTTTATCATGGTCTCGAGTACTACTTAAACACCTCCACCCGCTAACACTGTTATGTAAAAATCTACCACACATCGGACAGTATCTACTTTAGGGAGCTTCCAGTAAATACAGCAAACACGTTCAATTGGAGTTTCCATTTAGCCATTATTAATTCCTGGATTCATTGTGTTTTTCTTGTTTTCGTGGAAAAGCTAATTTTGTGCAAGAAGTTATCATATAATGTGTGTGACTCTAACTGTGATATATTGGAAATATGCAAATATTTCACAGGTTTATTTGGAGATATCTAATGGGGAAAAGTTGGCTGAGGCACTTTACTCAAAGGTAAGTTTATACTTGATCTTATTACGTGTATCCTGCTTCTTGTTAAGTTAGTGGGTCATGGTTTTAGTGAATTAGAGATTTACTTTGATGCCAAGTTTTAAATATGAGAATTCAACTTTTATCACTTACTGGTTACAAACTTAGAAATACTTTTCTTCCTCTGCAACGCAATTTTTTTCCTTCACAGGGCATTCCTTATGTGATTTATTGGAAGGACGGATTATCATGCTATTCAGCTTGTCATTTTCGTGAGGCGCTGTTGTCAGTTGTTCAAAGGTATTGTCATGTTCCCACTTAAAACTCATTTCATGCTTTATTCGGCACAATTAAATGAGCTCAGTAGTTACTCGCTTTATTATGTAGAAGCAAATGATGATAATTTGTTGTCGTTCATTTTCAGCTCGTGCAGTCATACGTGGGATGCTTTCCAACTTGCACATGCATCTTTTAGGCTCTATTGTGGACGTAATAACCATGTTGCGAACGGCCAGAACAATAGTGCGAAGCTTGGACCTAGCCTTCTTGGAGATCCTCCGAAAATCACCATTGCTCCAGTTGAGAATGGTGCAAGAGAAGGGGCAGAAGATGAAGAGGACGAAGAAGATCCATCCGGTTCACTTCCAGCTATAAAAATATATGATGATGATATCACAATGAGGTTTCTTGTTTGTGGAGGCCCATGTACCTTGGTGGGTTGGGAATTACTTCGTTATTTTTAATCAATGCGGCAATATACAATTTATTTGTTACTTACCTAATAATGTCATATAAATGTACCTTTTAGGATGCCTGCTTGCTTGGAGCATTGGAGGATGGTCTAAATGCGCTCTTGAATATTGAAGTAAGTATCATGTTAGACTGGCTTGGAGCAAGATATTGTTTGCAAAATTGATTTAGGTTTTGATTACGCCCTTTGACGTTTGAATCCTTGGTGTTGTTTCAGATGCGCGGTTGTAAGCTTCACAATCGTGTTAGGTGAGTTTCTGGTCGAGCTAATTATCATGTATTATTTTTCTGTGCTTTATGATACCCATAGATTGAAACTTAGCTTTGTTTATATCTGTGTTATGCTGTTTGAAATATGCCTTATTTTAACTAAGTGATGACAATATACTTGTGATAGTGCCCCTCCACCCCCGCTTCAGGCCGGAACATTTTCTCGTGGAGTCGTGACCATGCGATGTGATATATCAACCTGCAGTTCTGCTCATATTGCACTTTTAGTGTCTGGTAGTGCGCAGACTTGTTTCGATGACCAGGTAAACTAGTCAATTTGTACAGGTTGCTGTATTAAAGTTAGATTTTTAAAATGGATATATAAACCTTGATTCATTTTTGTGGCAATCGTCAGCTCTTGGAGAGTCATATAAAGAATGAAGTTACTGAGAATAGTCAGCTTGTCCATGCATTACCAAACGTTGATGAAAGCAAGCCATCTCTGTCTGAGCCCCGAAGGTCTGCTGCAGTTGCTTGTGGAGCAACTGTTTTTGAAGTTTGCATGAAGGTTCCAGCATGGGCTTCACAGGTAATTCACAATAGTTTTTTCCCTCTCTTATCAAGCAGTGGGTATGTTTTCAATTCCAGAATACTTAAAGAACATGATCATGTAATTAGAAAAAAAAAAAGAACATGATCATGTATAATACATGATTAACCGTTTTTCTCTGTGTGTATGTGAAGGTTCTGAGGCAGCTAGCACCGCAAATTTCTTATCGAAGTTTTGTTAGCATTGGTATAGCTAGTATTCAAGGATCATCTGTTGCTTCTTTTGAGAAAGATGACGCAGATCGCCTTCTTTTCTTCTCCTCAAGACAGGGCAAAGATTTCCGTCCTGAAAATATTTATCCTAGCACACCCCCAACCTGGTTAAAACCACCTGCTCCGTGCCGAAAGAGGTCTGAGCCATGCAATGAAACAAAAGTTGATGGTGAAAATAAGGAAAGCAGATCGCGAGATGTAGTGAGCATGCCAGTTACACCTGCTAGAAAGAAACTGAAAGTTGCTGCAATGAGGCCAATCCCCCACACACGTCACCACAAGATGCAGCCGTTTATTCCTGAGGGTGATGGATTTAGTATAAGCCATCCGAAGACCAACTTATCTGTTATCTCATCTGCCAAACATAACAACATGGGACCTCCTCCAGTCACACATAGAAAGTCTTCATCGAGCGCCTTCCAAGCTCAGCAAATTATTTCCTTGAATCCCTTGCCCCTGAAAAAACATGGTTGTGGCCGAGCTCCAATTCAGGTTTGCTCTGAGGTGAGTTATATTCTTTTATACCCCCTAAGAAAATGAAACTTTCTGTTCTTACTAACTTTTCTTCTTAATCAAGTTATGGTTACTTATTAGTTATTAGTTATCAATAGCTCATGTAGTTGGGACTGGTCCTCCATAGTAAACTAGTTGATTTGTCCGGATTGGGCCAGTAATCTGAATTTATCCCATGTCGAACATGAGTGTATACGTTATGTACATATACATATAAGAGTTGGTTAGACCTTACTTTGTGTCGGTGGGGATCGGGAGTACGCCATTGTCCAGTCTGAAGTCGGTCCCACCTCCAACAGCTTAGGTGAAAAGGATTCTTTCTCAATTCTCATGTCTAATATTTTGCAGGAAGAATTCCTAAGAGATGTGATGCAGTTTCTTATTCTTCGAGGGCACTCACGGCTTGTGCCTCAAGGTGGACTTGTAGAGTTCCCAGAAGCCATACTTAACGCGAAGCGTTTAGATCTTTACAACTTGTATAGAGAGGTGAGGTTTTTGTTTAACTCCCATTGCTTGAGTTTTTTCATTTCTCGGGTAGTCATCGGCTTTATATTGTACATCGCTTACAATGTTTCGTTCCTCTTTAGGTGGTCTCAAGAGGAGGCTTTCATGTTGGCAATGGCATTAACTGGAAAGGTCAGGTTTTCTCCAAGATGCGAAACCACACAGTAACCAATAGAATGACGGTATGTACTTGCAGATGTTACCTGTGTATTATGTTCTTTATTATCTATACTTCTTGAGTTTTGAATGCAACAAAGTAATTTTCATCTTGTTTATATCAGGGTGTTGGAAACACGCTTAAAAGACACTATGAGACGTATTTGTTGGAATATGAATTGGCGCATGATGACGTAGATGGAGAGTGCTGCCTATTGTGTCACAGGTCCAATCTCTCTCTTCTCTCTCTCTCTCTCTCTCTCTCTCTCTCTCTCTCTATATATATATATATATATATATATATACAATCTTATTCTGACAATGGGAAGGGTTCACCATTTTGCAGTAGCGCGGCTGGTGATTGGGTGAATTGCGGTGTTTGTGGGGAGTGGGCACACTTTGGTTGTGACAGACGTCAAGGGCTTGGCGCTTTTAAGGTATTATCAGGAGTTTGATATTCCTAAATGTTATCCTTAATTTGTTTGCCATCTTTTCTTCAGTATCATGACTTTCTTTTGTTAAAAACAGGACTACGCGAAAACAGATGGACTGGAGTATATTTGCCCCCATTGCACAATAAACACTAACTATAACCGCAAAAAACCCCAGAAAGTTTCGAATGGCTTCTCACAGGGATCGTCAGCTGTTTCACGGCATTTATAACCAATTTCCAGACCTGTACATCTTCCGTTCTTATCTCTCACCTCTTTCTTTTTCTCTCTGGATACGTTTTTTTGTACTCTTGTCATCTTTTAGTCATAATAGGCGAGGAAAGAGTTAGGAACCCAACTTGAGTAGCGGGGTTGTATTTGTTATAATTGTTTTCTAACACAAAAGAAATGAATCCTTAAGTATATTTAGACTGATTTATACCATTGAGGAATGAAAAATGCATCTGCACAATTGGGTGGAACTCCATATTCCAACATGGTGTTCTCTTGTTTCTTTTACCTTTATTTCCGAAGCTGAATTTGGGTAGTTTTAGGTTAGGTCTCTGTGGTGTGTTATTATCGTCCCTTGAGCTAAAAATGTGGTACACCTAGTCTGGTTGGACCTTTCTCTAGTGTTGTACATTGAACTCTTTTTTTTTCAAAAAATAAGTTAAATATAACGGTTTCGGAACACTTTGGACTATTTTACCCTTTTTCTTCTTCTAGCACCCCATTTCACTAGCTAAAGTGCCCCCTCTTTCCGATTCATCATCTTCCTTCTTTTATTCCAAAATATCTTTCCGATTCATCATCTTCCTTCTTTTATTCCAAAATATCAATAGTTATTCCTTCTGTCTCTATATAAATCCATGTTTCAGTGGAGATTGACAACCTTTCAGGTTTCGATCAAGAACGGCAATCTCAAGTTTCAATGAAGAACAATAATCTCTCTCGTCCTCTCATTCCAGTATATCGGCAATTTTCTACCTTCTCTCTTTCTATTTCCAAGTTACGATAAAAAAATGACGATCTCAAGTTTTAATCAAGAACGAAAATCTCAAGTTTCAAAAAGAAGGGGGAAGAAACAAAACACATGATAAAGATCAAACTACTTGACCCTAACGGTAACTCCGTGAAAAGATCATGTAGTAAGTGAATTGGAGATGTGAAAACTTGCCCTCCCATGGTGATTATTTCCACGTTTCCCATCCTTCCCCTCACTCTGTTTTTCCTGATTATTAGGAACCCCCATCTCTTCATCATGCATGTCAACCCCCACAGATATCAATTCTTCCCTCCCTCACCCAAACAAATTAACCATTATAGATTTCCTCTAAGAGAGAATCACTACAAAAACAATATAAATACAATAGTCCTAGTCTTAGGTTACGTGAGTGAACTAAGTCGACGGTTATAGTGAAAACCGTGGGAAGTGAGCAACTATGAACGACGTTTTTTTAATTTTTCATTGGCACTATACTTCTTCCTGATGGTTTCCCTTTCAATCGTTCTGAAAAATGTCGACAATACGATTTTTTTTTTTGTAGTGAAGAGATCGTTTTCATTAACAAAATTGTAGCTTAAAATTGTTTTTTCCTAACACGGTAACAAATGTTTTAAAATGTGCATTTCCTTGTTGTGTCATGTAGTTTTATTGTCAAAAGAGAACGTTTTAACTTTGATTCGATTTTGAGAAGGACAAGCTTAACGGAAACAACTCTCTCGATTGGAAAAAAAATCTGAAAGTTTTTTTCATATCATAAAGCAAAGAGTGTCCCAGATGTCCCAATCCCCATGTTAACTGGACAACTAAGAAAAATGAACAGGAGAATACTACCAAGAAAATGTCAGTAGTCGTAACATGCCTTATGTTAACCAAGTGCTCCAAAGAGATTTGAGAAAATGGACAACGGTACCTCTAAGGTTATTCTGGGATGTCATCTTGAGTTAAGAAAACCGATGAGCCTCATGTTTTTCATATGATTGGTGTAATTGAAAACATAGAGAAACTTATTGGATTTCCCTGCAGTCAAGAGATGACTAACGGAAATGCTACGGACAAATTCTTGATGCAATCTTTATCTCTTAAGGCTATTATTCTTCAGTCGTCACTTCATAGCGGGTTTAAATGTTTAATCAATTCAGAATTCAGACTAAACTTAAACATGAATGATGCGAATAAGACCTTAGAAGAGTCGTTTGCCATGCTTAAGACAACTAATAAGAACGCTAGAAATGCTGAATCAAAGAAAGATACAGAACAAATGGTTCAAGAAAGGAGGTAAA